>JXCR01014019.1:91680-136916 GCA_002079205.1 Phalaenopsis hybrid cultivar | reverse complement strand
TTTATTTTAATAACTTATGTCATTTATTTTATAACTCATGATAACATAAGTTATTTATTTTCTTAACTGATTACTTATGTCATAATAAATGATAACTTAAGTTATTTATTTTTATAACTCATGATAATTTAAGCTTATTATTTTCTTAACTCATAACTCATGTCATAATAAATAATAACTTAAGTTATGCATAATAAATGATAACTTAAGTTATTTATTTTTTATAACTCATGATAACTTAAGTTATTCATTTTTATAACTCATGAAAACTTATGTTATTTATTTAATAACATATGATAACTTATGATATTTATTTTTGTAACTCATGCAAACCCTAAAATGAATAAAAGTTATTAACTTGTGTCATTGATTTTAAAAATAAATTTAAATAATTTATTAAATTATCATAAATCATATTTGTTAGTAACCCCCTTAATAGATGGTGGTTAAATAGAGCATAATTCAGAGAATGTGTCATCTCTCTTCTTAACACACCTTATACATTTCCCTCCATAAAAAAAGTACAGAAAGTTTCAAGGGATTAGAGAGAGAAACTCCATCTCTTCAAGATCAAATTTTATCATCATGAATACATGTATGTGTTACTTTATTATGGATATGTAAAAATCATGAATTTAAAAGATTTTGGTTATTATGTATTTTTTTTTTAATTTGTGTCATAAAGTTCAAACACGAATTTCTAACACAAACCCTCTATTGGTATGAATAGCTCCTGCTCTTTTTGATAAGCATCTATTTATGCCTCTTTATTAAATAAAATAACAAGCTAAATGTAAATATTTTGTGAATTGATAGAATAAGGATGACTAGTAACTCAACTTGTACAAATTTATAAAAAGGTAGCAAGAAAGAAAAAAGTGCGATAAGCACAATAATTTAAAATGGTTTATATAAATGATTCATATTTAATATTGGACAATAAAAATGCCATTGACTGAATCTTCCCCAGATCTAAGTGCTCAACACGACGCCAAACAAACTTCATTAGAATAAAAAAAGGGTACATGGAGGATGATCGAACCGAACGACAGTAGTCGACCAGCCAAAGACTGATCTAGCAGCTGTTAAAGGGCCGACCAACTAGAAGCTGATCGACCGGAGGCTGCTTAGGTAGAGGTTGACTGTCAGTATCCATCAATTGAATTACATAAAGGTGATTGTTTGGTGTGATTCGTGGACAAATATGAGTACAACACCCTAAAAGATGCAGTGAGTGTAAATCACGTCATAAACAAAATGATAAATAACCCAAAAAAAAGAACTCTAATATCAAGAGATCATAAATAAAATGAATTGTACCCGAGAGTTCGCGCCCCAACAAAGCAATGAACTTAAAGAACGAATCACGGAAGCAATCAAGAACTTATTGACTTAGGAGAGAGTGCAACCCCCATGATAGGTAGCATCCTACTCCCACAGAGAATGATTGCACCGAACTCCAGAAGAATTCCACCATTTCAAAAAAGAGAGCAGAAAACACACTATCTCGACAATAGATTTTCGAGACCACACAACCACCGTAGTGAATCTTTAAGGAGGGCCATTATCAAGATTAAGTAAAATGCCCTTTGAGGAATCACCCCTATAAGTGGTAGCTACATTGAGATTGATAAATTTGATTCTATAATACCTTTATACAATTCATTATTCTTCCAGCTCTTTCCTTGCTTCTTCTAAAGCCACCAAATATTTTGGATCACTGTTAATGTAAACATCCAACAAAGTGGCAGGTTGTGCTTCTCCTTCCTTTTCATATATGATATAATTTATCATTAAGCTTACTATGAAACATTTAACATGTTATTTTTAAATAAAAAACATGTTTTTTCATGGAATTAAATAAATAAGTTTGATTAGATATATGTATGAACTATTTAATATTTGAATTTTTAAAGATATTCAATCTACTTTATTTACTAATGAACAAACTTGATTAAGTATTAATTAAGTTGAGTTTGATTTGTTCATCGAGTGTATTGATCTTTTTATAGTCTAGTAACTATGTAGTGAGTTGAGCTAGCTTTTATACATCTCTCAATAGAAAAGATAATAGTCGTAATCTAATAACATCACTGGACTCCTCTTTGTGTTGAAGATATTGAAGATCTTCATATAATTATTGATGTGGGCGTTTAGATCCTTTGTACAATGGTTTTCAAATTGATAGATTTGAATCAATAAGAATGTGTTAGGTTTAAGTTCATTATTATTTTCTTGCACCATTGGCTTAACAATGGCCTCGAGGATGCCATGCACTATAGAAAATATATAATCTTGTAAATCTCTAGCCCTTATAGTTAATATTTAATTAACTTGCCTCTTCTCTCTTCATTTTCGTTATAATATTTATTTTATTTCATGATCAATAGGTAACAAAGACTAACCACTAGAATGATTCATATAATATATAACATAAAGTGGAAAAAAAGAAGCGAAAGAGAAATTAGAATAAAAATCATCCAAATTATTGGTAACCAACTTAGTATCAAAATTAGCTTTTTAATCTTAAACAATGAAGCAGAAAACTTGATCAGGTTGTGCCACCCTTAGATGACAATCACCTAAGAGAATGCAATCAAATAAATAATAAATTAGAGTATTGTCCCATAAATTTTAAGCACTAATTTCTCAATGTTTGTTGACTTGATATTATTTGGATGATCAAAATAAAGGGATTAAGCAAAAAGTAAAACTAAACCTAAATCTTCCTAAAATATGAAATAATTAATTAACAAAGGTGTGCTCAACTGTGTACCACATTAGTTGGAAACTAAGGGAAGGTTCTATGGCATCAGGTTAAAACAATCAGACTGCAAAAAAAAAAAAAAAAATCAAAGTTTAAGAGTTTGTTAAGTTAATATGGCTAGAATTTATGGATTTGATTTCACATTTGATGACTTTGTTTGTTGATCCTTAATTATAAAGTTTAATGAGTGTATAAAAATTTGATTAAGATATCTGCTTATTTTCTCTCAATAGTCTATGTTTTATTTCTTCATAAAATTATCTAGTTCTTAGTTATAATTTCAAAGAAAAAAGAAAAAAAAAATTTTAAAGCTCTTTAGATCACATAAAGAGTTATATAACATCATCATAATTTTCTCTAAGTCATGATTCATCCACCATGCCTTTTTTTTCCAAGAGGAGTCAATTCTTCACCTCTAAATTTTGAATATAACTCTTACACTATTGATCAATGCCCAATTAGTCAATAGATAAAGAACAAAATATATGTTAATAATGAAATAAATACTCTATAACTTTTATTAAGAATCAAAATCATCACAAATCACTACAGGTATATCCAATCCCTAAAAAGAAAAGATTAATTCATATATTGAATAATGAAAGTGATAAACACAAAAAAAACTTGAATTTGATGAAAATTAGAAGAGAGAATTAGCAAAACTCATGGAGAAGAGATTGCTTTGCTCCTGTGATCAACATCTTTGTCATTGAGCCTTAGCCTTAGTGGATCTTTTCCAATGATCACTTTCATCAATGCTTTGAAGAACCTTAGAAGAGCTTTCTAAACCTCACAAAGAGAACCTCCAAAACTCTATATTAGACCCTTCAAATATGCAGTTCAAAATAAATATGGAATGACTAGGTGAACTCACAAGAAATTAGACTAAACGTTCCTCAAAGTCACCTACAAGCTAGGGCATAATATTAGTTGCATTTGCTCGCATGTATATTAACGATGTTGATCTATGCAAAAAAAAAAATAAAAATGCCCCCTGTAACCCCCCCATTCGACATACGTAAGCGGAACAAACATAATATTTGCTTCAATCACAGAGGGCCATTTTTGAGACAAGAGAGTGTGATTTGGGCTTCTTACACGAAGAATAAGATCTTCCAAGTCTCTCTCTCTCCTTTAACTTCTCTTGCTTGGTGCTTTGTTAAGATCTATGAATCATGTAATAGATTTAAATTGAATACACACATCTCATTATTTTTTACATAAATTAGATCGTAATTCTATAATCTTAATATTTTAAACTTGCCATTAATTTCAAAATTAAAATAACATTACAAATAACCAAAATTTCAAATTGTTTTATTCATTTTGAGTAACAACCACTAAAATGCAAATAGCATCTTCCTCAACATCTCCATCGTTTCTCCCCCTTCGATCAAATAAATCCGACGGCTTCAACTTTCTTTCGGCAGTGAACTCGTAATCCGAGGCTTCAAAAAGCTCCGGCTCAGGAGTTCACATTCGAATCATCTTGACGCGTCGCCGTCGAGGAGTTTTCCAGGTGAAGCCCTTGAACTTCATCTCTATCTCAAGATTCTAAAATTCCTCCCAACGATCAGTTCCGATCTGTATTTGTTGCTAATTCATCTGCGTCAGCCTCAACTGTATCCTGATGATCGGCTTCACTCTTCGTTAATTGAATAGAGAAATTGAAGCAGGTATTGGGCATGGAGAAGAGGCATCCCCCTGAATTTCGTTCCGTGTTTCATGTTCTCTGTACTCTGATTCTTCTTTTATTCATCTTAAACCGAGATGACGTTATCGGAAACCCTATTCTCCGCAAAAGCAGTAGTTTTATCTCCCCTAGGCCGCTTCCGAAACCCTCCCCTATTTTCCACCGCCATCTCTTCGAGCTTTCATTGAATTATTCTTCTTCGTCGAGGGAAATCCCACGGAATGATCTGGAGAATCCAAAGGACGCTTGCTCCGGGATAGCCCAGCACGAGGGCGCTCGGTGCGATTTTCTAAAGTTGCACCCCCACTGTGGTTCCGGTGGGTTCATCGATTACATCACCTTCTTTTACTGCGATTGTGAGGAAGTTCAAATCTTGGGGTATGCCGTTCTTGTTTTGTGGCTTCTCGCTCTATTTTATCTATTGGGCAACACAGCTGCAGATTACTTTTGTTGCAGCCTTGCCAAACTCTCCGCTTTATTGAAGCTTCCACCTACTCTTGCTGGTGTGACCTTGCTTCCGCTTGGAAATGGGGCTCCTGATGTTTTTGCCAGCATTGCGGCCTTTGTGGGAACTGGAGCTGGAGAGGTTGGTCTTAACAGCGTGCTTGGTGGTGCAGTCTTTGTTACTTGCGTAGTTGTTGGGATTATTTCTTTAATTACTGATGGAAAGAATGTCCACATTGACCGTAAATGTTTCTTAAGAGATGTTGGATTTTTCTTATCAGTCTTGTCAGCCTTGTCATTGACCTTAATTGTTGGGAAGATAAGTGTGTGGGGAGCAATCTTGTTTGTTTTCATCTACGTGGTTTATGCTTTTGTGGTTACAGCAAATGAGATTCTGACAAAGCATACAAGGAAGTTGAAGTTGAATGTTGCAACTCCGCTGCTTCCTGTTGCAGGGCGTTTCTTTGCGAACGAGGAGGATGAATCTGTTCATAGATCTCTGCTTGATGATGAATTAGATAATGGCGTGCCCCAGTTGCATAATAACTTACCTCAGTGGATGTGGGCTTCTAATGTGGCAATATACTCAAACTGTGTGCATAAGGGCGGTTCAGCTAACAATTCTAATCCTTTATGGGGTTGGAATGAAGAAGATGGTGAACGAGATATTGTGTTTTCCTGTAGTAAACTCTTTTTAATTTTTGAGGTTCCACTTTCACTTCCAAGGAGACTGACAATTCCAATCGTTGAGGAGGAAAGGTGGTCTAAAAAGTATGCAGTTGCTAGTGCAACATTGGCACCTTTGCTTGTGGCATTTTTGTGGAGTTCTAGAGATCCCGGGGGTTCCCAATTGACTTTAGCTTCTTTTATGTTCAGTGGCGTTGTAGGCATTGCTTTAGGGATTTCTGCTTTCATATTCACCAATAATGAATGTCCACCACAAAGGTTCTTATTTCCATGGGTTTTTGGAGGCTTTGTGATGAGTATTGTTTGGTTTTATATAGTCGCCAATGAGCTGGTCGCTCTTTTTCTGGATTTGGGTGTGATCTTGGGTATCAACCCTTCGATTCTTGGATTAACAGTAATGGCATGGGGTAATTCCATGGGTGATTTGATGTCAAATATTACTTTAGCTTTGAGAGGTGGCGATGGTGTGCAAATTGCATTCTCTGGTTGCTATGCAGGGCCCATGTTCAATATTCTTGCTGGTCTCGGTATATCCATGCTGCTTGGAGCCTGCTCGGTTGCCCCTTCGTCATATGTTCTTCCAGTAGACAGTTCATTGATTTGTACAATGGGTTTTCTAATGGCTGGGCTTACTTGGGCTTTGTTTATCTTACCAAGAAATGACATGCAACCTAGCAAGTTGTTAGGGTCTGGCCTGATTATACTCTATGTTATATTCCTTTTTCTTAGAATCAGTGGTGCTACAGGTGCTGTATCATTTTCTGGCTTACATTGAGTTTTTTTTCTCTTGTATAAAAAGGCCATAACTTTCCTGAAAAAACTTGTAGATTTTGTATTCTTTATCTGAAGTTATTGTATGATAAGATGTTTCAATAGAAAGGAATGATTGGGTTCTTCGTTTCCTTGATTGTATTATCTCTTTAATTGAAGTTGCACTTGGTGTAACTCAGTATTGGGGCAAGTTTTCATATAAACCCCTTTCAATTTTTTTATTTTTTTATTGAAGTGTCCTCGCTCTAGTGTTGCTTCTTTGGTTGTCAATTCCTTGAGGTTTATTATTAAGTATGCTAACAAACTTAGTAATATCTATTCATTTTCTTTCATTGGAACTAGGATATAGATTCAAATACTTTATAATGTTATAAATTTTGTTGACTTCCATGGGCATAGAACGTTCAACCCTAAGCTGAGATAGCATGGCACCATTAAAAATCATTTAAAAAAAAAAAAAGTTGAGACTGCAAACGGGTTCTTTTAGTTATTTATGCTTCGTCTTTTGTAATTTTTACATTGTTCTTTACAATTGTATTTTTTCTATGCTGCATTGTTCAATTATTTAATCACTACTACATTACGCTGTTATTTATGTTGAAATTATTTTATTTTCTGCTTGCAGAACATATAATCTCGATTAAAGAAAACTGATGAGCTTTCTTAAAAACAACCAAGGATTTATCTTTCTTAACTTTTTTGCTGATTTTGCTTACTGGTTCTTTTCTTTTCCTGTAAACATGCTGGACATATTTTATTAAAGAAAACTGCAGGTGTATTTGTCTAGGTAGACATGCTAAATGTACATGTCTTTCAATTCAGTGATTCAATGAATAAATGACCAACCTTTAGAGTTTATCCTCTGCTAAAAGTGAACTTTTAAGGTATGGCATATTTATGTTGTTGAGTGTGAAATCTTAAGCCCATTTGGGGCGGTGGTAGAGGTGCAGGTGCGGGCCACACTACACCACTTATGCAGTTAGCAAAACTTTGTTTTGCGTGCTTTCTCAAGAAGCTGTGATGGGAAAGCTGCATTTTGCAGCTTGATATGACTAAGTGCGGTGGTTGCCAAAAGACTACGGTCAAACTTTTTGAAAAAAAAAAATGAATTAGCCACCACAGCTTCTCGAACAACAAATTATTCTACAGNAGTGTGAAATCTTAAGCCCATTTGGGGCGGTGGTAGAGGTGCAGGTGCGGGCCACACTACACCACTTATGCAGNAGTGTGAAATCTTAAGCCCATTTGGGGCGGTGGTAGAGGTGCAGGTGCGGGCCACACTACACCACTTATGCATTTAGCAAAACTTTGTTTTGCGTGCTTTCTCAAGAAGCTGTGATGGGAAAGCTGCATTTTGCAGCTTGATATGACTAAGTGCGGTGGTTGCCAAAAGACTACGGTCAAACTTTTTGAAAAAAAAAAAATGAATTAGCCACCAAAGCTTCTCGAACAACAAATTATTCTACAACAACTTCACAGTTGCCTCTTCTAATAGCTGCAGCTGCCCCAAACATACCCGAAAGCTGTCATGCATTCTTATGAATATGGATGTATATGTATCTGTGCTTTTGACTGAGAGGAAACCAGAGGTGGAAATTGAAGGATAAATATATTGACAAAGGCTTCAATTACAACATGGTACTTCTACTGAGGAGAGGCAATTGAAATGGTATGCTGTTGCTAGTGGAGCTTTGGCACCTTGGCTTTTGGCATTTCCATGGTGTTCAGGAGAAACTACAGCATTAGTTCCCCTGTGCTGGGAGGGTGTTGTAGGTATCAGTCTTGGGGCTCTTACATATTTTGCTCAACAATTATGGTCTTCCTCNTTGGCACCTTGGCTTTTGGCATTTCCATGGTGTTCAGGAGAAACTACAGCATTAGTTCCCCTGTGCTGGGAGTAGGTATCAGTTTTGGGGCTCTTACATATTTTGTTCAACAATTATGGTCTTCCTTGGAGTTTCTTATTCCCATGGTTTTTGGCTTGTTAGAGAACTTGAGGTGCTTATTTGATATTTGTATGGTTGTCAATATGCTGGTATTTTTTTTCTGCTTTTTACTTTGCTTAAATGTAATGCTGCAGGATAATTTATCTGTTTACATGATGACAACTATAGCTTTATCTTGGTGTGGTACTGATATGGTGCTGATTGCAATATCGGTTTGCTGTGCAGGGTCCATGTTCAACACAGTTGCTGGATTTGGTTCATCTACACTGTTTGGAGCCTGGTTAGTTGCATTATTTTCATATCTTCGATTGCAGTCATTTTATTTACACGATGTATTTTCTGTTGATATCTGTTCTTCTAAGGAGTAACCTGCAATTTGCTAAGTTCTTAGGTGTTGGCTTTATAATACAATATGTTATATTCTCTTTGCACAAGCAAGTAGCACATCCTTCTCACGTCATCTTCTTGCTTGCATTGAGCTTATCATAAAGAATTGATGCTCATTTATGCAAAGATTGTTAGGCTATTTCTGGAGAAAGTTTATATTACACTAGATAGGAATGTAATTACGGATGTACGGCAAAATAATTAAAAAATCGTTAAGTTTTGAAAATAGGTTTTTAAGCGAGTCAAAGTTATTACTTTATAATTAAACCAAACTTGATTGGATGGCATTAAATTCCTTGATAAAGTTATCATAGAAGTTTAAAGAATGTCAAAGAGTAAGAGCTTTAACTAAACTAGCCAGTTTAATACAGGTGGGAAGAGGTAAAAATGTTGTCAGGAAAAGAATTGTTTTACTTGAAGCTCGTCTGAAAATAAATTTAAGGCATACTGATTATAACCATGTTGCAGTCTATAGGTTTTGCAGGGGCAAGTATAAGAGAATCCATTATCTATATCTCTTGATGATTTCTATAGTGGATAGGCACTAATGAAAAGATATGAAATATCTAA
Organism: Phalaenopsis hybrid cultivar; assembly: GCA_002079205.1. Taxonomy (NCBI): domain Eukaryota; kingdom Viridiplantae; phylum Streptophyta; class Magnoliopsida; order Asparagales; family Orchidaceae; genus Phalaenopsis; species Phalaenopsis hybrid cultivar. The sequence goes on along the minus strand of JXCR01014019.1, from coordinate 127,651 downwards.
TGCTAGCTGAATGAGGTCCAGGGACAGATCAAGTTATATGCAATAATAAGTTAGATGTAATAAGAAAGATTATAAACTCAATATGAAGATGGCTTGGAGATGAAAATACTTGGTAATAAATGAGAGAAAAGCAGCTCTTTAAAAGAGCAAACTGAACTAAATCATGTATTATTATAAATTAATAAAAATAATTGAATTTGAGTTAGCTTGAACAAGGCACCCATAGTCTTATCTTTTAATTCATAGAAGATATCATTAAGTTTTGAACTGTTATGGGAGATAAACACTTGATTAACAAATATTTTCGAGATCTTTAATAAATAAGGATTTAAAGGGGTGTAATATCATGCATGATAGAGAAAAGTATGCCTTGTGCATAAAAGTCGGTGCCAGTCATGATTAAATAGATGACTAAAACTTGCTATACTTAATAACCTTTTGAAGATTATTACGATTGAGGACATAGTGAATGAAACATCCCTCCAAGGATGGGCTTGTTTTTCTGGTGATATATTCTCTAGATAGGATTTAATGTAGTTAATAATAAAACTCATTGAAAAGGTTGGTAAAATTTTTCATTAACCTAAAATTTCTTTCTTGATAAATAAAAAAAATTAATTATTTAAAACCTTCCTTATGATTTTGACTTCATAGCCATGGACATATGATTTCACTTGGATCACTCTTGAATGATCATGCTATTATAATTTTTTTGAATAAAATTAAAGTGAAAAGGTGAGACACTTTGGAGAATGATCGAAAGTTTAGCTAGTTAAAACACAACAATAATATCACAAGATTTATAGAGGGGTCAATGTATTGTGATAGAGTTATGAATGGATTGTTAATACTTTGGGTTAGATGCATTAGGTATTCTAAGGGTGAAATGTGATTTTCCTCATGATGATGGTGATGGGATTCTTAGGGTAACTAGACATTGTAAGATGTGAATGGAAAAAAAAGAAAAGAAAGAAAATATACGGGAGAAGAGTTCATAAGAATTTGTAAGTTAGAGAATAAAAATTATAATTGAAATGAGACTAAAGAAGATTAGATATCTTGGAGGTTCACTCTCCTTGGACACTATCTCCTACTCTTGTCTCACTGCTTAAGAAATGAAGTATTGCAAGGAATATGACAACCAAGTGTGTTGAGATATGTGTTATTTATTGTTGAGAAATTAGGTGTTTTTGAATTTTTGAATATTTAAATATAGGAGAGGGGGTGGTTGTAATGAACAGGGAAATAATGGCTATTTGTAGGTCTCCAATGCTTTTGAATGCCTTTAAATGCTTTTATGGTTGGAAAGTGGTCAAAATTCTGCCATTCAAATTGACATTCTTGGATTCTATGCGGTAAAAAAATGATTGACATGTCATGCCATATGGCATAGAAAAATCATATTAATTATTTAGGTATAGTAGGTAGTCGTTACCAACAAGGGCCTACTAAGATTAATAAACGTCCTTTATTGGGGCTCAAATTTGGGTATTGTTATTATTGGGGTCTTTGTATCTTGATTGATGTGAGGCCTAAATATGTCTTGTTCATGATATGATAAAAAAACTTAAAATATCTGTAGTGAGGGATCTAGTATACCTAGTTCTTGTATAAGTGAATAGAAATGATCCCCAAACAAAAGCTTTGTGAAGATGCATGCAAGCTAGTGGTTCACAGGGACAAACTCAACAACTGCATTGTTTACCTCATTTTCAGATGAGGTCTTCACTTCTCTTTTTAGAGCCTAGGGTCTAGCTTTAGGCTTCTCTTGTTTGACCCTCCTAGAAGACTAGTACGGAACCCACACTATTTAGAAAATTCGAGCCACCTCGTCACTCCTTCGAGTTTTGCATGGGCGATCCCAAATCCTCGGCATTCCGTTTAGTTGATTAGGATCGACACATGAAACTCGAGTCGAGTTCCTACATTAATAGGAGCAGCCCCTAGGAAACCCCTTTGCGACCCGAACGCTCGATAACGCCGCATTTTGCGCACGCGTCGCACCCCACACGATTTTGGCTTGAATTGACTCGCCCCCGGATGACAAAACGGATAGCGTCGACGCGTCCGGAACGTCGAATTTAGCTAGGAAGGACACCCATATCTCTATAGTTTCGCGCACGAGCGTCTAGCACAGATATCGATGCACCTTTTTGGCGGTGCGCGGGCCCAGACTCAGCCCAGGTTCGACTCAGATTCGATTCAGGCTGAACACGGGCTAGGCACCAACTCACCTGAATTTGAAATTCAAATTTCAAAATTCAAATGAATTATTTAATTTTTGTCTTAATTAAGGTTAATTCAGGTGTTAAAACCTTCTATTTAAACCTCCCTGTATTGGAAACTATTTAATTCCCCACCAGTTGATTTGAGTAATGGCTCCTGACCCTGCTCGAATTCTAAGAGGACGGCGGGCCGTTCTTCCTCCGTGGTCGGCTTGATTCGCCTCCCCCGAGCTCCTCTCTCCTGCTCNATAAAGAATTGATGCTCATTTATGCAAAGATTGTTAGGCTATTTCTGGAGAAAGTTTATATTACACTAGATAGGAATGTAATTACGGATGTACGGCAAAATAATTAAAAAATCGTTAAGTTTTGAAAATAGGTTTTTAAGCGAGTCAAAGTTATTACTTTATAATTAAACCAAACTTGATTGGATGGCATTAAATTCCTTGATAAAGTTATCATAGAAGTTTAAAGAATGTCAAAGAGTAAGAGCTTTAACTAAACTAGCCAGTTTAATACAGGTGGGAAGAGGTAAAAATGTTGTCAGGAAAAGAATTGTTTTACTTGAAGCTCGTCTGAAAATAAATTTAAGGCATACTGATTATAACCATGTTGCAGTCTATAGGTTTTGCAGGGGCAAGTATAAGAGAATCCATTATCTATATCTCTTGATGATTTCTATAGTGGATAGGCACTAATGAAAAGATATGAAATATCTAATGCTAGCTGAATGAGGTCCAGGGACAGATCAAGTTATATGCAATAATAAGTTAGATGTAATAAGAAAGATTATAAACTCAATATGAAGATGGCTTGGAGATGAAAATACTTGGTAATAAATGAGAGAAAAGCAGCTCTTTAAAAGAGCAAACTGAACTAAATCATGTATTATTATAAATTAATAAAAATAATTGAATTTGAGTTAGCTTGAACAAGGCACCCATAGTCTTATCTTTTAATTCATAGAAGATATCATTAAGTTTTGAACTGTTATGGGAGATAAACACTTGATTAACAAATATTTTCGAGATCTTTAATAAATAAGGATTTAAAGGGGTGTAATATCATGCATGATAGAGAAAAGTATGCCTTGTGCATAAAAGTCGGTGCCAGTCATGATTAAATAGATGACTAAAACTTGCTATACTTAATAACCTTTTGAAGATTATTACGATTGAGGACATAGTGAATGAAACATCCCTCCAAGGATGGGCTTGTTTTTCTGGTGATATATTCTCTAGATAGGATTTAATGTAGTTAATAATAAAACTCATTGAAAAGGTTGGTAAAATTTTTCATTAACCTAAAATTTCTTTCTTGATAAATAAAAAAAATTAATTATTTAAAACCTTCCTTATGATTTTGACTTCATAGCCATGGACATATGATTTCACTTGGATCACTCTTGAATGATCATGCTATTATAATTTTTTTGAATAAAATTAAAGTGAAAAGGTGAGACACTTTGGAGAATGATCGAAAGTTTAGCTAGTTAAAACACAACAATAATATCACAAGATTTATAGAGGGGTCAATGTATTGTGATAGAGTTATGAATGGATTGTTAATACTTTGGGTTAGATGCATTAGGTATTCTAAGGGTGAAATGTGATTTTCCTCATGATGATGGTGATGGGATTCTTAGGGTAACTAGACATTGTAAGATGTGAATGAAAAAAAAAGAAAAGAAAGAAAATATACGGGAGAAGAGTTCATAAGAATTTGTAAGTTAGAGAATAAAAATTATAATTGAAATGAGACTAAAGAAGATTAGATATCTTGGAGGTTCACTCTCCTTGGACACTATCTCCTACTCTTGTCTCACTGCTTAAGAAATGAAGTATTGCAAGGAATATGACAACCAAGTGTGTTGAGATATGTGTTATTTATTGTTGAGAAATTAGGTGTTTTTGAATTTTTGAATATTTAAATATAGGAGAGGGGGTGGTTGTAATGAACAGGGAAATAATGGCTATTTGTAGGTCTCCAATGCTTTTGAATGCCTTTAAATGCTTTTATGGTTGGAAAGCGGTCAAAATTCTGCCATTCAAATTGACATTCTTGGATTCTATGCGGTAAAAAAATGATTGACATGTCATGCCATATGGCATAGAAAAATCATATTAATTATTTAGGTATAGTAGGTAGTCGTTACCAACAAGGGCCTACTAAGATTAATAGACGTCCTTTATTGGGGCTCAAATTTGGGTATTGTTATTATTGGGTTCTTTGTATCTTGATTGATGTGAGGCCTAAATATGTCTTGTTCATGATATGATAAGTAAACTTAAAATATCTGTAGTGAGGGATCTAGTATACCTAGTTCTTGTATAAGTGAATAGAAATGATCCCCAACCAAAAGCTTTGTGAAGATGCATGCAAGCTAGTGGTTCACAGGGACAAAACAACTGCATTGTTTACCTCATTTTCAGATGAGGTCTTCACTTCTCTTTTTAGAGCCTAGGGTCTAGCTTTAGGCTTCTCTTGTTTGACCCTCCTAGAAGACTAGTACGGAACCCACACCATTTAGAAAATTCGAGCCACCTCGTCACTCCTTCGAGTTTCGCATGGGCGATCCCAAATCCTCGGCATTCCGTTTAGTTGATTAGGATCGACACATGAAACTCGAGTCGAGTTTCTACATTAATAAGAGCAGCCCCTAGGAAACCCCTTTGCGACCCGAACGCTCGATAATGCCGCATTTTGCGCACGCTTCGCACCCCACACGATTTTGGCTTAAATTGACTCGCCCCCGGATGACAAAACGGATAGCGTCGACGCGTCCGGAACGTCGAATTTAGCTAGGAAGGACACCCATATCTCTATAGTTTCGCGCACGAGCGTCTAACACAGATATCGATGCACCTTTTTGGCGGTGCGCGGGCCCAGACTCACCCCAGGTCCGACTCAGAGTTCGATCGGGCTGAAGCACGGGATAGGCCCAGCTCACCTGAATTTGAAATTCAAATTTCAAAATTCAAATGAATTATTTAATTTTTGTCTTAGTTAAGGTTAATTCAGATGTTAAGACCTTCCATTTAAACCTCCCTGCATTGGAAACTATTTAATTCCCCACCAATTGATTTGAGTAACGGCTCCTGACCCTGCTCGAATTCTAAGAGGAAGGCGGGCCGTTCTTCCTCCGTGGTCGGCTTGATTCGCCTCCCCCGAGCTCCTCTCTCCCGCTCGCCTTCTCCCTCTCTCGAGATCTCTCTGCTCGATCCCTCTCAACAGGAAGAGACGAAGTATCCTTCACTGCGCCGAAGATTCTCGCCTGTCCCGTTCGTCTCCCCCGCTCCTGTTGCGCCTCTCCCTCACGACCAGAAGGCCAAACACCCTCCCCTGCACGAAGCCATCTCCGCTCGAATCCCGCCTGCCTCTCGGCCCAATTCTCTTGTTGACCTCATTTTTAGTGAGGTCTTAGTCTCCTACTCTTAGAATCGATAATCTAGCCTTAGGAGTTCCTTGTTGACTATCCTAGCGGACTAGCTATGGAGCCCACCTCCCGTAGAATTTCAAACCGCTTCTTTACTCATTTTTGTGAAAAACTCGCATGAGTGGTCCCAAGCACTCGNGGGCTCCCTCTTCCTCCCAAGACTGAAGCCTTCACCTCCGTCTCCCTGTTCTCGCTCGACCAAACCGAAGCCTGTCGTTTCCCTTCCCTCTCCTTTCCTCTTCGGCCCGAAGTAAGCCCGGCTAAGCTCTGCTCTTCCTCTGCACTCGACGGGTATCTGCTGGAAATAACTACCAATATAGCCTGGCTAATGTTTTTCATGGATGCATAATCACAGTAACGACACTTCAAGCCCTCAATGTTTTCCTCCATGAATCTGATAGCAAGTAAGCTCAGTAAATTCATATTTCTTATGCTATATTTTTGAATATTCTGTGATGTGTTATTGCTGACCTTTTGCCGTCACAATTATGAATTATACTTTTTATTTTTGAGGATTATTTATGAGTTGCACTTCTTTAAGGTTTATTATAAATTGACATGTGCCAGTTTAATGCCACACACGTGTTTATATCGTCAATAGCTTTGTCTGCTATTGTATCCCTACAGGAAGTGGTTGAAGTGTCCGATCAGAAGACTGTTGTTGTTTTATTGGCTAGATTTATTTCCTTGAAGAAGGATTGGGAGGTCATTCTAGCTTGTTATATTTTTTTTTTTTACTATTCATTGCCTTACACTTTCGCTGCTTGGGGTTGTTTCAAGTGCTGCCTTTGAGCTTTTAAAAAGATGTTTCGACTTGTTTTATGTACCGTCTTTGAGCTTTTAAGGTACTGTTTGAAGCTTTTAAAATGGCTTATTTGGGAGTTGTTTGAAAAGGTTGTCTTGGGCTAATATGAGCACTGTTTAGAGTCGCCGATCGCTGTAGGAGGCTGTAGGAAATGTCCAGATTGCTGTTTGAAGTTGGCGATTGTTGTAGGAGGTTGTAGGAAGTATCCAAGTTGTTGTATAAGTGTTGTTTGATCTTTCAAATTGCTGTTTGGGTTTGTGGCAGACCATAAAAGTGTTGTTTGATTTTTCAAATTGCTGTTTAAGTTTGTAGCAGGCCATAAAAGTGCTGTAGGAAGCTATACAAATGACGTTTGGTGTTTCGAATTGCTGTTTAGAGTCACTGAGAACTGTAGCAGTGCTGATTGGAAACTGAGCTTTGCTGTAATTATCTGCTTGAAAGCTGCTAATCANTTGTGGCAGACCATAAAAGTGTTGTTTGATTTTTCAAATTGCTGTTTAAGTTTGTAGCAGGCCATAAAAGTGTTGTAGGAAGCTATACAAATGACGTTTGATGTTTCGAATTGCTGTTTAGAGTCACTGATAACTGTAGAAGTGCTGATTGGAAACTGAGCTTTGCTGTAATTATCTGCTTGAAAGCTGCTGTAGAGGTGCTGTCCATTGTCATATAGGTGTTGGGAGAGCTGTAAGAGAGTTGTAGGATGTCGTTTAGGCTTCATGGCTACTGCCCGGAGTCACGGGAAGCCGTAGGATTGCTGTCAGGAGTTATAAGAGATCTTAGGATCACCTCTTTTGGGAATTCCTAACTGTTGCTATAACTTGTTCAACTGTTTACTGTTTTCTTCTTTTCTCTGCAATTTATTTAAATTCCCTGCAAATTATATTGTGCTTTGTGAGTTAAACATGCAACAAGAATAACAGCAGTAGATACTTCACGTACGCAGATACATTTTATTTGTTGTTGTTTCTTTATTTTATTGCAATTATTCTTGCTCTAACATATTATGCAGGTACTGAATACAATCTCTCTTTCAAAACAAAACGATTTTTTTTCAAAATTAAACAACATTTTCAAAACAAAAAAAAAACAAAACATAACAGTTCTTTCGAACTTACGGNTACGTCACGTACGCAGGTACATTTTATTTGTTGTTGTTTCTTTATTTTATTGCAATTACTCTTGCTCTAACATATTATGCAGGTATTGAATACAATCTCTCTTTCAAAACAAAACGATTTTTTTCAAAATTAAACAACATTTTCAAAACAAAAAAAAAAACTAAACATAACACGTTCTTTCGAACTTACGGGAGTCCTTCGGAGGAGGTAACCCACGGTTGCTAACGAGATCTCCCCGGTTTAAATGAGTTTCACAACTCGTTTAAACTAAGTAAGTTCAAAAGAAAGTAGTGATACCGGAACGAGGGAATCATGAGATCCTAACCGGTGTCGCTCTAATCAATCTGAACCCCCCAATGACAACCAAACTGAGACATTGAAGCACACCTGGTAAAATTGCTTGAACTTTAGACTTTAGGACTGTTACTGCGACAAGGAGCTCGGAGCAACTTCGTGGGCAGCACGGCAAGGAGTTGGGAGCGAACTACAGGTGGAGGTGGTCATCATTCTACAACAACAAAACGAGTCTACACCAACTAAACTTTCCTAGTTTAAACAATTTATAGAGGTAGCTTGCCTAGAGCNTTGAACTTTAGACTTTAGGACTGTTACTGCGACAAGGAGCTCGGAGCAACTTCGTGGGCAGCACGGCAAGGAATTGGGAGCGAACTACAGGTGGAGGTGGTCGCTATTCTACAACAGCAAAACGAGTCTACACCAACTAAACTTTCATAGTTTAAACAATTTATAGGATTTTGAGGTAGCTTGCCTAGAGCGACGTAAAACCTCACCCTCTTTTAGGTCCCTGCACAACTATGTTGTGCAGCGTAAGTCCTAACTCGCCTTAGGTTCCAAGGTTGTCATATAGAATGACGTAAAACCTCTTATCTTTGCGGGCTATTTGTATAACCAGTTATTATTCAAATGTAAGTCCCAAATAATGAAATTTACAGGATTCAACATTCAAATAAAATCCTCTCTAAAACACAACCACACATTAGGATAGCTTGGGAAGTCACTGAGGGTTCCCCTCAAAATCTGTGACATCCCCTACCTTTTACTTCTTTTGGACTCCTGAAAGGATTGTTCTTACTTGAGCCATTCCCACTTGTTTTTCCACGTCCTACCTTAAAAACCTGAACTTTGAATTCGTGAAAACTAAAACCACTGAATAAGTGATTCCCGTCACTTGTGATGTAATTAACTATAGGGGTGCCTCTATAGGGAACTTGGAACCCAGGTAAAATAAACCCTATTTAATTTTTGTATTAAATAGGAGAATTTGTCGGTCACATATAAAATGTTCGCATACCAAATGAATGTCACAAACCTCGTAGTTTGTATGATTGGGTCCATTGCCGCAGGGTACACTTATCTTTCGAGAAGGTATATCATTTGTGGTATCGGACACGATTATACAAATTATTGTGCAAATGAGATCCAGTCGGTCTCATTTTTTTTTTCAAAATTAAAATACACTATTTTCATAAAATTATATACCTTTTAGATTAAATTAAATCATCTATTTTTCAAAATTATAAAAAATACTTTTCGAAATAAAAAAGTTGACCGACACGCATCACCTCAAACTGNATTTTCATAAAATTATATACCTTTTAGATTAAATTAAATCATCTATTTTTCAAAATTATAAAAAATACTTTTTGAAATAAAAAAGTTGACCGACACGCATCACCTCAAACTACATGCAACCACTAGAGTCATAGGCTACAGATAACACCTTTTGGCATCTAACCATCTCCTCCCACCTAGGAATGTGATGCAGATAACACCTTTATGCTAGGCATGAATAAGGGCATAAGCCTCATCTGAGGGGACAGAATGAAATTAAGATTGGTGAGGTCCTTAATGGCTTGACCAGGATAGTTAAAGTAGAACCACCTGCTCTTGTTGGAAGTTCATTATTCCAATAAATTCCTTGTGTCTTAGCTAAATTAACTTAATTGATTGATATTAAGTGTTCTGATTTTTCCTAAAATGAAGTTTATTGGCCATAAAAAGTTTATTGATCTAATAGATTGGCACGGAAGGAGAGACTTGGATGATATATCCTCACATGGGCAAGAATGAAATAAATGCTAGTTTCTAAGTGATATTCCAAATATCATGATAGAATGTTTTATGGACAATTTATTACTCATGGGTAAAGGCGCATGCCTATTATTGAATACTTAAACACTTTTAAGGATTTAATGGTTAGGATTCAATGCAATGATGGTAACTTTTCAAAAAAATTATGATACATCTCAGATTGCACATCAGAAATAAGGTTAAGTTAGAATACCCTCAGTCATTTGAGGAAACATTTCACTACACTTTTCTCATTATTAATAGAAAAAAATTATCGTCCATCTTTAGGCGGTGTTTAGTTTCAACCAGAATTCAGTTTAAATAGGATTTAGTAAATCCGGTAAATCCAATAAATTCGAATTTATTAAATTCAAATATTGTTAAATTCAGGGTAGTGTTTGGTTCAGTTAAATCCATTTGACTTGTTCAGCAGGTTATTTTAGGATTTAACAACAATTAATTTTCAAAGAATTTAAATATGAAATATGAAAATACTAAAAACTTTGATGTGATATGTTTGTTCACAAGTCAAAAAATAATTTATAAAAGTTCTATAAGGATAAAAAATTAAATGCTAGAAAAATCTAAAATCTAGTGCAACTTTACTCCTTTTTTGCACCTCAATCATCATATAACTTAGTTCCTTCAAAACTTCTTTTTTTACCGTCCTTCTCACAGTTTCTAATGCCTTTCTTCTCTGTTGAAAACTCCCCATGTAGAGCCCTCATATGGATTCCTTTCATGCCATTGGCTTCTCTTTTGTACCTTTCATGCCTTTTCTTCTCCCGGTGAGACCGCTCTCATAAATGACCTTGAAAAGCTTTCTCCCAAGGTGAAAGAAAAAAAAATTAGTTTTTAGGATTTGGGTAGAAAACTGANAAAATAATTTATAAAAGTTCTATAAGGATAAAAAATTAAATGCTATAAAAATCTAAAATCTAGTGCAACTTTACTCCCTTTTTGCACCTCAATCATCATATAACTTAGTTCCTTCAAAACTTCTTTTCTTACCGTCCTTCTCACAGTTTCCAATGCCTTTCTTCTCTGTTGAAAACTCCCCATGTAGAGCCCTCATATGGATTCCTTTCATGCCATTGGCTTCTCTTTTGTACTCTTCATGCCTTTTCTTCTCCCGGTGAGACCGCTCTCATACATGACCTTGAAAAGCTTTCTCCCAAGGTGAAAGAAAAAAAAATTGGTTTTTAGGATTTGGGTAGAAAACTGTAATGGTGCAAGGGATGATTTCAGATTTAAAACAACCAAAATAATTTGTTTGAAGTCGATGACGAACAGTTAGGTGATCATTTCGATTTCCTTTCTCCGAGCCATTGCGCAACCAGAAAGCAATTATAAGAGTTGCACAAGTGTGTTTTTCTTCCTAGGCTAAATTGGTTAAATCCACCTATGGATTGAATTTAATAAATCTGAATTTATGTTGAAAGGGAGAACAAAATTGGATTTGGTGGAGTGCCGGATTTAACTTCCCTCTTTTTAATGTTTGGCTGGATTTACATTAAATCCAGTCTTATATCCTATTAAAAGTATGCTACAAAACACCTCCTTAAGATCAGAACATAATCATCTTTCCATCCTACCTAATGTCTACTTCTAGGCCTAATCCTTCATAGCTAGTGTCCCTGACACTAGAGACATTATTGAATCTACCTATAAGAACAATAAGGATATATTTGCTTCAAATGTCGCATTAGAAAAACTTATGGAGCACTATTGGAGGATCATAATATGGAGACTGTGGATATAGAAGAGATTATTGATGATATATCTTTTTTAAATATGACTTACGAAATATAAGTTAGCAGCTTGTGAATGTAATGAGATCTTTAGCTATAAGGAGAAATGAATATAAAGTTCACTAGAAAAAAAAAATAAACACTTTATTAACATTCATGCTACATGCAATGATAGAAAATATAAGTGATTACAAGAGTTAGTACTGTAAATATTGTATCCACCCAAACACTAGTAATGGGTAACATAAATATTGAGCCCTTTTATATGAGATGGGTGAACCATACATCTCTTCTAATAATCAACATATGTATGGTGGCTACATAAATGGGAAACTGTGAGGACGTGTGGTGTGACGTGCTTACCTTAGACTCTTGGGTGGACCTTGGCTACTTGATATGAAAATAATTCGCTCTTTGATATGAATATAAATCATTATGGTAGAGAGAATACCTATATATTTAAACTTAATAATAAAGTTATCAAAATTTATCTTGCTAAATCATCTAGTAAGGTTAATCAAACTCCATATAAACTCACATTGGGCTTACAGCCTACACATCCACAAAAGAGTGATCATAAAATTTTATTAATTAGGGTTGAACTATCTACTACTAGGGAGTTTCAACATGATATTAAATAGTTTGCCACTCTGCCCATTATAGATCCAAACACCATTTTTGAGCTTATTGGGTCAAATAGTCTATCCAAGATAACTCATTTCATACCTTATAGTAGCACAAAAGTACATTTTACATAGAGATGGAGAATGCATAGGTTTCATAATTAACTGAAGTGATATCAAGTATATTAATTTATTAAACAAAATTAGATTTACAAGAGAATGTAAAGATGATTATGTGATCATTTTTATCAAACTTAAGTAACATGCATCCAAATTTAGAAAGCTTAATCTTAGGAAAATTAGATCTAATGCATTTTTTTTTTAATAGCCACATGACATGCATATAAGTCCTTTTTTTAATATTTATAATATAATAATATTTGAGAAAAATATGCTATAAAAAAATTTGGAGACAAACTTTTTGGCTGGTGAAGAAGCAATTAAATTAATGTAGATATTTAAACATTTTTGTAGTTGAGCACATCTTGACTAATGCAGCACTAGATAATGATAGTGAATAGTACATGTTTCTAATGAGGTAGACGAAAAAATCACCTATTGTTGATCCATGACTAATTAGAATTAATTTGGAGAAAATGACATTCGACCTTGTAGAGGACTACTTGAACATCAAGAGGAAATGATATATAGCATAAGCACATGAGGCTGATGGTTGAACAATAAGTTATTTATTTGAGTTTTTATGTCATAATTTTGTGTAAGGTTATATTTATGTTTTCATTTTATTGACTTATATGGAATAATTTGAAATTTTGTGCTTCGTGTAAATTAATAATTTTAAACTACAAAGAAAATTATAAAAATCATGAGAGGAGTAATTAACAACATAATTAACATTTTAATTTAATATTTTTTATTTTATAGGATTTCTAATGTATTAGGGCCCCCATTCTTTTCATTTTGATGGTGGCGTTGTCCCTTCCACCTTTTATTTAAAAAATTCTCTATTAGTAGTAAAATTTATTTATGTGATAATTTATTTGTTACTTTTTTTAATAAAAATAAGATTTTTATCGAGAAAAAAAATTTAATTTTTATATAATAATTGCAAGCTTGGTGGCTTGCCAAAGGAGGTAGAGATTTGGTTATCTTCCGCCCTTTTATTTTGGTGAGTGATAGGTTTTAATTAACTTGTATTTTTATTTTATTATTAATTTTTGTTGTAATAATCAAGTTATTCGTATGAGATTCTTATTACTTTTTTCCTAACATAATCATAATTTTTCCTACCCTGTTTCCTCAAAAAAATCTTAGCCAAACCGAAATATTGAGTAGTCAGCCAAGGCTTAAGATAGATATGACCTAATTGTTTTTTTCTGAACTTTTAGTAAACCTATGCCCCTTAATTTTGTGGAAACCTCCATATCAAAACAAAATACATTTTTCTATTATTAAACTGAGTATTTAAATAGTTTCAAGCCTTAAAACTCTTTTTCAAGGATCAAATATTCTTCCAAAATCAGGTGACCAAATTAGGTTCTACAAGTCCTAGTTTTCAAAATAATTTTCAGGAAAAAATATAAAAAAGCCAGCAAATTTAGTGAAAACTTTCAAAACTTTATTTGACATTCTACTAGAGTATTTTAAAGTTATTTCAAGCATTGGGGTTACCTATAATCTTAACCAAAATTCAAAAATTTATTTCATGGGTTTTCTATTTTTGAGCTTTGCTTTGTATGTTTAACTCATAACTTGAGGTTTGTCTTAGTTCCACCAACTCAAGTCTTAATTCCTTGCTCCTCACCTTCATTGACACCTTCTAAAACTTTTAAGCTCAAGAAAGTCTCACTTTAAAGCAAACCCTTCGCCCCCCACCACATCCTCCTTGTCACTCTTAACCACAATAGATAACCCTCTTTCTTTTTTAATCTACTTTTTTAATTTCATAAATGCAATTATTACTTCACTCTTGCTAGCTAAGAATACTTGCTAAATAAACTTAAATATTTATTAACAATAAGATATTCATGCTTCTTCTCTTTTAAAGTGGGAACAACTGATCCAAATAAATTCATATAAAGAAACTCTCAAAGTCTAGAAGTAGTAACTTTATTTGTAGGTTTAAAAGATGTACAATTTGCTTACCTAGATAGCATTCTTCTAAAAGTAAATCTGTAGCATAGTTTAGCTTGAAAACCCCACTACAAAGTTGTCTAGATAGTTTAGATAAAGTGTGCTTGCATGCATGAAAAAATTGTTTGTGCCAAAGCCATAGATCTTTATTTGAGGCAACTAGTAGCCTAACTAAAAAGTTCAAGTAAATATATATTCTTATATTTAAATCGAATAAAATACAAATTATCCATTAATTTAATCAAATATTGAGTAAAAAAAATTAAACATCATACCTATTATCACATTATTTAAGTAAATATATATTATTATATCTAAATCCAATAAAATAGAAACTATCATTTAACTTGATCAAATATTGAGTAAAATGCCCCAATCCATTGGTAGGACCTTCTTGATGACACAAAAGCCAAGCCAAATTCATTATGGTTCTTTTTGTATTATCTTATCATAACATTTATCCATCTTGCTTTGATTCCAACAAAGTGAATTTTATACTCGCTCGTCACGTGCCTCAAGCATCCATTGTTCAGATACCACTTGCCTTCACCAATCTTAAAATAACAGCATACTATTGCAAAGGCTGAACCTTCCTTGGAAACTAAAATTGTTCAAGTTCACTTATGGAATGGATAGGGTGAATAATTTGTGCAAGAGGTGAGCACAAAACATGTCCATCGGCGAGCTTAGGAATTCAAACATACTCTGGTGTTCTAGTTGTGATTCCGCTTTTATAATTTTTAGACGCGTTCTAAGTTGTCATTGGTTTTCAGCTGTGTGTGTGTGTGAACGAGATTAGCAAACTTATTTTATTGCTCGCTAAAAATTGAGATACATCCATTCTAAGTTTTTGTGTCTGCCAATTTATGAAAGTAATCCACTATTGTTTTCAAGATCAGATTTTCTTTTATCAATTTATGACATGATAATGTTTTAGTAAGTAAACCATTTTTTTTTTAATGCATTGTAATTCACCTTGAAGCTCAACCTATTTACTATCTAGGTTTGCATGCACCTTCAAAATATGTTACTTTCTTAAATTAATAAGAATTGTATTCAACAAATATACTGTATCATGCATCTCATCAAAAGACATTCATTTAGCTTATCAACTTTCTTATTGGAGGGTCCCTAAAAAGCTATCAAACAAAGATTAGACTTCTATTGATCATATGATACTCCCGCTATTTGAGTCAGTCTAAATGACATTGAAAGTCTTCTTTCCTTTATTATTATATGCTTTTCTTTCCTTCCACTTTTGTTCAAGTACTCAACTTTAAAGTGACTAGGCTTTTATACAGCTTTTTGTATAAAAAATGTTGGGATGTAGTTCTTCTTAGCTGCAAGAACAATTTTTGCTTATTTTAAAATTTCTAACTAGTGCTCTTACCTTTGTTCATGTAAATNTCTCATCAAAAGACATTCATTTAGCTTATCAACTTTCTTATTGGAGGGTCCCTAAAAAGCTATCAAACAAAGGTTAGACTTGTATTGATCATATGATACTCCCGCTATTTGAGTCAGTTTAAATGACTATGAAAGTCTTCTTTCCTTTATTATTATATGCTTTTCTTTCCTTCCACTTTTGTTCAAGTACTCAACTTTAAAGTGACTAGGCTTTTATACAGCTTTTTGTATAAAAAATGTTGGGATGTAGTTCTTCTTAGCTGCAAGAACAATTTTTGCGTTTTTTAAAATTTCTAACTAGTGCTCTTACCTTTGTTCATGTGAAGTTCTTGAATATTTTTTTGATTTGTCCCATTTGTAATGCCATCTTTCAATCATCTCGCCACCGGTCCCCGCTCGCAGCCGCTTGCCGGCGCGCCATCTTTCAATCATCTCGCCACCGGTCCCCGCTCGCAGCCGCTTGCCGTCGCGCCGGAAGATGGTCACCTCCGAGCCTCGCTGCTGCCGCCTGCTACCTGTCTCCGATTGTCTCCAGTCGCCAGCCGCCGCCGCTGGCCCTCTCCAGCCTAAAGCCACCACACGCCGCACGCCCATAGTCACCACCCGCCCACATGTAAGGCTTCATGTTAGGTAAAGCAAGAAAGATGTCGCATACGCCATGGGCGGCAGAGCATAATACTAGAACGCATGTGGACCCAACCATTTTATAGAAGTTATAGTTTTTTTTCCTTAAAAAATTTAAAAATACTCACCAAATATGTTTTATATTTTTTGTTTTAAAAAATATATAAATCATAAAAGTATCAAATGTGTTTTCTAAAAACAAAAATAAAACATATTAAAAACAAAAATAAAAATAGAAAACATGAAGGACTGACCCTTAATATCTCACTTTACTATTCTCATTAGTCTTATTTGCGCAAAAGAGAAAAAAAAAAAAGAAAGTTAAGCTTTGAGTATATATAAAGAGTGATAAAATTTAATTTAGTGAATGTCATGCAAGAAATTTAGATGTAATGGACATCTGGGCATNTCCTTAAAAAATTTAAAAATACCCACCAAAGATGTTTTATATTTTTTGTTTTAAAAAATATATAAATCATAAAAGTATCGAATGTGTTTTCTAAAAACAAAAATAAAACATATTAAAAACAAAAATAAAAATAGAAAACATAAAGGACTGACACTTAATATCTCACTTTACTATTCTCATTAGTCTTATTTGCGCAAAAGAGAAAAAAAAACAAGAAAGTTAAGCTTTGAGTATATATAAAGAGTGATAAAATTTAATTTAGTGAATTTCATGCAAGNTATATATATATATATATATATATATATATATATATATATATATATATATATAAAATTTAGAAAAAATAATAATTTAATTTTTGAAAATATTAGACCGAACTGATCTCATATCTGCAATAGTTTAAATTATCGAGTACAACACCACAAGCAATATATCTATCTCAAAGGATAGATACACTGCTTGTTGGTGATACTCGATTAAATAAATTAAAGAATTTATGACATCCATTTTAGTCCGTGAAAAATCATTTTTGTTGGCCGACAAATTTCCCCATCTAATATAAAGAATTAGGTAGGGTTTATATTACTTTGTGTTCTTAAAGTTCTCTATAGAGACAAACCCCTATAGTCAATTACATTTTAAATTACCAAAGTCACTTAAGAAAACTCTCAATTTAGATTACAAAATATTGTCTCCAAGAATTCAAAAGATGTGACTTTTCAAAGATCAAACAAAGATGTGTGAAATGAGAAAGACATAAATCTGGAACATTTTATTTTGGAATTCAAAGAAAGGACTAGGGGATGTCACAAATCCTGAGGAGAACCTCAGTGACTTCCGGAGGTATTCTAATGTTTGGCTTCAATTTCGAGAGAAAGTTATTGATTATTTCATTCTGTCAATTTTATTAGTTACGACTTACATTCTGCGAGACAATCACACAAATGACCTGGAAGATATAAGGATTTAGGTCATGATGAACGACAACATCGGAATTTTAAAACGAGTTAGGGTTTATATTGCACAACATGTTTGCGCAAAGGCCTAAAGATGAGTTGAGGATTTATGTCGCACTAGGCGGATAACCTCGAAATCCTATAGATTATGATGCTTAATTCTAAGGAAAAGATGTCCCATGAAGTAGCATTTCTAAAGTCTAAGGGTTTAACAGGTTTAAATGATAAGTTTAAGTTCAATCAGGGGGGTTAAAGTTGATTAGAACGACACTGGTTAGGATCCCACAGTTCCCTCGTTTCGGTACTACAATTTTCTTTTGAATTTACTTAGCTTAAATGAGTTGTTAAACCCATTTATACCGGAGAGATCTCGTTAGCAACCGTGGATTACCTCATCTGAGGGACTCCTGTAAATTCAAAAGGACGTATTATGAAGTTATATTTTAAGAGATTTATGGCTACCTTTGAAAGAGTTTAATTTTATTTTGAAAATTGTTGATTAATTTTGAAAAGTTGTTTTATTGTTTTACAGGTGAATTAATTTTCACAACCAATCATGTATAATATTTGAAGCAAGAGTAAATTACAGTAAGTAAAATGACATAAAATAAACAAAACTATAAAAGCGTACCTGCCGTCTTCTCTCTGCTCCCGCTGAAAGATTAGAACTTGCAACATGTATATAAATTTGCAGAAATTTAAATAAATTGCAAGGGTATATGATGGTGTAGCTATCAAACCCCGAGTCATAACTTGGTGAGTCCCTAATGGTTTTAATTGATGATTTTCTGAATCAAGAATAATAAACTTAATTATCCTTCAAAACATTCAAAAGGTCATTAAAGCTTCTGGGGAACAATCCCCAACAACTTTTAAATTCCTTTTCAAGTGTTTCGAGTCTATTTGAGCTTATTATATTGTTCAATTAATCATCCCAAGTTTTAAATTTAGTTTGAGTGAATTAACACGCCTTATGTTCAGTGAACCTGATATTTTGATTATCCCAAGAGTGGGGTAATCATACAGCTACTTAATGTTTTATTTAAAAGTTATGTAAGTAGATGCTCCTAGGGCAAGCTTAAGTTATTAAAGATTTTGTACCCACCACTAAAATTGGGCCTGTAGTGTTTAAAGGTGCTAATCATTAGTTATATTATCTTTTCTAAACCTCATTAAACAAATTTGGATTATGCCTAGCTTACTACTAAGCCCTTAACAATTTCATGGGTAAAGTTGCAATTTTAAAAATATTAATTTGAGATATATTCTTATTGCAATATCATATCATAACCAATTATGGGCTTCAAATTAATGAATTATTATCTCCCTAACTTAAGCCCGTGACTTTAGAATCACTTAGTTTTAATTAACTTCCAAATCTTGATAATTTAGGAAATTACAATTTTACACTTATCATGAAAATGTGGTAAATTAGTTTCTACTTTTTAACTTATCATGTTTCGAACATCCAAAAGAATTCATTAAGATTAAAATTACTCAATTTCCCTTAATTAATCCTATATTTTGATTAAGACACCAAAATTAAAATTAATATTTTGCTTCTGAGGCTCTCCACTTCATAACTCATTAAATATAATTCAAATGACTTTGAAATTTTAGAGTACCCTACTCATTGGTTAATTGAAATATCAGAAAAGAAAAATGTGATTTTTAAAAATTTGATTTAATTTAAATAATTATTTTAATTTAGAAAATATGATTTTTTTTTCAATTTTAATTTATTTAACTAATCAAAGTAAATTTTTTGTTCATGGTAAAATTATTGGAGGTTTACCTTGGTCAGAGGACCACTTAGACAAAATTTTTAAAAATTTTAAAATTGTATTTTTAAGTATTATAATTATTTGTTGATTTTAGCAACTTAATTAAATAGAAAATATGCTTTAATTACAAATGTTGCTTTTTATATTTTTATTAAATTTTCTTAAGTCCAGAGAACTCAGAAAAACAAACTTTTCATTTTTTTCATTTTTAATTTATTTATTATAATTATTTTAATGAAAAATTAGAGAAAATACATTTTTAGCCCTTGAAAATTTATATTTAACTTTAAAAAATTAGGAAAAATATTCTAATGAGTCTAAAGTGATCAGGAAACAATTATGAACATTTAAACCATTTTTCGTATTTTTGAAAATTTTAATATCTTTATTTTTTATTATTTAATTCAAAAACAAGCTTAAAAGCAAAGTATTTATGTAAAAATATTTTTTATTTTTCCTAAGTGTCCCTGATCACAAAAAACTCAGAAAATCACTTTTCATAATTTTCCTAATTATATTTAATTCATTAAAATTATTTTAGTGCAAAAAAATGTTATTTTACTTAGAAAATCAACTTTAGAGCTAAAAATTAATCAAATAAATTTCAAATTTTTACAGCGAGTTAAAATAAGTATTATTTACTGTATGGAATGATTTTGCAAATTTTTGAAATATATTAAATTTATTTTTAATTTTTACAAGTTATTGGGGTTTAATTAACTATAGTAATTTACATAAATATTAAAACTTAATTTACAATTTTCTAGAAGTTCTCTGACCACAGGGAACCTACCAAAACAAGTCCCATATTTTTTTTATTTATATTTTAATTTATATAATTATTTTAAGAAAAATAACCATCCAACTTAGGAATTAAAGTTGCATGTGTAGAGATGCTTTCTGACTTTAGAAAAATCACAAAATACCTCTACTGTCATGAGGAACAAACCCCCCAAAGTCTCAAGCCATGTTGATTATTATACACTAATTAAAAATAAAACATTGCAGTGACCATTTAATTAATTAAAAATAAAATACTCATCAAATAATTTTTATTTTTATTCCACATTAATCTCCTTTGTTCACTAAGCAACAAAGCATTTTTATTTTTATTTTATGATTTTTCTACACTAAGTTATGAATTTTTAAAGTTATGGAATTAAAATAAATCACAAATCTTTGATTTATCTATTTAAACGCGTGGCACTGACTGGATCCTTGTACTAGTCGAAGCTTCGCGTGGCACTCCTCAATTCAACGTCACCATCTGACTCAGCAGCCACACGACACACGCTTATCGTCCCTTCGTCTTGTCCGACGTGATCTGGACTGTCCATTTGATACACGCGCGATCGTACGACTCATTGTCATCGTCCCCAATAGCCAGAACCCGTGAACCTCATGACTTCAAACCCTAAGATCTCGGCCTAGACTCAACCAAATCACTTCAGGTTTTTTCCTACACCTTTATCTACTCAAGACGAATATATCTATATGGCTACATGCATATGAAATACAATTTCTCTTCACAAAGGTCCAAACAGAGCTAAAAATTAGGGTTGAGAGCTTATACCTTTGCGTAAGAGGTGAGGCATCGATTGGGTGCTTGTGGAAGCTTCAGTGGAGTCCAACAAACCTCCTGGAAGTGTCACTTTCCTTTGGTGAATGCTCCAAGTATGGTTAAAGGGCTTAACACATGAATTTGAGTGGGAAACTTCTCCTTAAGCTCTTTTGAAGCTTAAGGACACTTCAATTTGTTGTTTGGTGGTGCTTGGTGGAATGACATGAAAATGCCCTCGAATTGGGCTCTGAAATTGAGCTCATGCAGTGAGGAGAAGGGCTGAGAGATGGTTGGATTGAGTTCAGGGAAGGTTGGAGAAGCTCTGGTGAAAATTTGGCAGAGTCTCCCTAGGAAATTAAATACACACTACCTTTGGCCGTGGGAAGAGTCCTATTTATAGAGAGAGCCATGCCTGCCATCAGAGTAAGCCAAGGGGGCAGAGAGGACGCTTATGTGGAGAGATAAACGACGCAAGCGACCAATGGGGTTGAGCCATCTCAGGGAGTCCCAATCTTGGGTTTGATCTATTTGGGACCTCTTGGGCATGGTTTTTACCGGCAATTAGGCTTGCGACCAGGGATGAGCTGGTGGTTAGCTGGGTCAAGGGAGCTAGAAGGTTTAATTGTGATGGTTTGGGGGTTTGGGCAGGCTGATGGGAAGAATCCTTATGGTTTAGTCAAATTTGGGAAGAAATCCCCTAATTTAAGGGACCCTTGGTCCATGGCTCAATTCTTGGGTCTTGGGTGATTTGATTAGCATCCTAGGTGGCTAACCAGAGCAGTAGAGGGTTAAGGTTGGCTAATGCAAAGGATTTAAGACAATTTGGGGTTTAGATTCAAAATTAGGACTTTGGTTTGAACTTGGGTCTAAGTTGGGTTTGGGTTGAGATTTGGGTGAAGTGATTGATCAAATTGATGGGGGTGATTATCATGAGAAGTTTGGAAAAGGAATTGGGTGATTTTGAATTGATTTGGGGATTCAATTTGATGTGATTTGGTTCATGGTCAATTTTGGGGAATTTGGGTTAGACTTGGGTTTAAAATGGGCTAGGATTTGGATATGGTTCAATTGATGGATCAATTTGCTCTAAAAGATTGTTATGAAGATTTTTGGATGTCAATTGGGTGAAAATTTTGGAATTATGAGGTTTACTTTGGGATATTTGGGCTTTTGGTCAAAGTTGGGGGTTGGTTTAAGTTGGATTTGGGTGAGCTTTGAGTTCAAATTTGGGTCAATTGATTGTTCAAACTGATTTAAGAAAGTATTATGAAGAATTTGGAATCCAAATTTGGGGAAATTGATTTGATAATGGGGTTCAATTTGGGGAATTTGAGGGTATGACTAAATTGGGGGTTTTGGATTGAGATTGAAATTGGACTTGATATTGGGTTGAATTGAACTTGTATTTGGTTTCAATTGGGATTGAGAATGATGAATTTAAGTTTGGAATTGAAATTGGGGGATATTGCAATCAATTTGGTGGAAATTGAGGGTAAACTAGGGAATTTGGGCCTTTAAAGGCAATTTGAGGATTTTGGTCAAAATGTGTTAATTTGGTCAATATGGGCTCAATGGAGTGGTTCGAATTGATTTTGGGAACATTTGAAGTGATGTTGGAGGTTTTGGGAATTTTTGAAATTTTTGGGGTTTGAAAGACATTTTGGTAATTTGGTGAAGTTTGGGGCCAAAAAGGGCTAAAACTAGAGTTTGATAAAATTGGGATTGATTGAGGATGTTAATCATGAAATTACCTTATTTGAGCCATAAGACCAAGGGAATTCTCATTTTGGATTCTCTATGTACTGGTTTTAGTTAAACCCTAGCACAGGCTAATGGTTTAGTNTATATATATATATATATATATATATATATAATTTAGAAAAAATAATATTTTAATTTTTGAAAATATAAGACCAAACTGATCTCATATCTGCAATAGTTTAAATGATCGAGTACAACACCACAAACAATATATCTACCTCAAAGGATAGATACACTACTTGCTGGTGGTACTCGATTAAATAAACTAAAGAATTTATGACATCCGTTTTAGTCTGCGAAAAACCATTTTTGTTGACCGACAAATTCCTTCATCTAATATAAAGAATTAGGTTGGGTTTATATTACTTGTATTTTTAAAGTTCTCTATAGAGGCAAACCCTTATAATCAATTACATTTTAAATTACCGAAGTCACTTAAGAAAACTCTCGATTTAGATTAGAAAATATTATCTCCAAGAATTCAAAAGATGTGAATTTTTCAAAGATCAGACAAAGATGTGTGAAATGAGAAAGACACAAATCTGAAACAATTTATTTTGAAATTCGAAGGATGAAGGACTTGGGGATGTCACAAATCCTGAGGAGAACCTCAGTGACTTCCCAATTTATTCTAATGTTTGGCTTCAATTTCGGGAGAAAGTTATTGATTATTTCATCCTGTCAATTTTATTAGTTACAGCTTACATTTGTGCGAGACAATCACACAAATAGTCTGGCAAATATAAGGGTTTAGGTCGTGACAGACGATAACATCAGAATCTTAAAACGAGTTAGAGCTTATATTGCACAATATGATTGTGCAAAGGCCTAAAGATGAGTTTAAGATTTATGTCGCACTAGGCGGACAACCTTGAAATCCTATAGGTTATGTTGTTTAATTCTAAAGAAAAGATGTGCTTTTGTAGATCATCGTATTGTTGGTTAGCTCCGAGCTCCCCGATGAAGTAGCATTTCTAAAGTTTAAGGGTTTAACATGTTTAAATGACTGGTTTAAGTTCAATCAGGGGGGTTAAAGTTGATTAGAACAACACCGGGTAGGATCTCACGGTTCCCTCATTCCGGTACTACTATTTTCTTTTGAATTTACTTATCTTAAACGATTTGTTAAACCCATTTATACTGGGGAGGTCTCGTTAGCAACCGAGGGACCCCTGTAAATTCGAAAGGACGTATTATGAAGTTATATTTCAAAGGATTTATGGTTACCTTTGAATGAGTTTTTAATTTAATTTTAAAAATTGTTGATTAATTTTGAAAAGTTGTTTTATTGTTTCACAGGCGAATTAAGTTTCACAACCAAGCATGTATAATATTTGAAGCAAGAGTAAATTGCAGTAAGTAAAATGACAGAAAATAAACAAAACTGTAAAAGCGTACTTGTCATCTTCTCTCTGCTCCTGCTGAAAGATTAGACTTGCAACATGTATATAATTTTGCAGAATGTTAAATAAATTGTAATGGTATATGAAGGTGTAGCTACCAAACCCTAAGTCATAACTTGGTGAGTCCCTAAAGGTTTTAATTGATGATTTTCTGAATAAAGAATAATAAACTTAATTATCCTTCAAAACATCCAAAAGGTCATAAAAGCTTCTAGGGAACAATCCCTAACAACTTTTAAATTCATTTTGAAGTGTTTCGAGTCTATTTGAGCTTATTATATTGCTCAATTAATCATCCCAAGTTTTAAATTTAGTTTCAGTGAATTAAGACACCTTATGTTCAGTGAAACTAATTAATACACCTTATATTTTGATTATCCCAAATGTAGGGTAATCATACAGTCAATGTTTTATTTAAAAGTTATGTAAGTAGATGCTCCTAGGGAAAGCTTAAGTTATTAAAGATTTTGTACCCACCACTTAAGTTGGGCCTGGAGTGTTTAAAGGTGCTAATCATTAGTTATATTATCTTTCCTAAATCTCATTAAACAAGTTTGGATTAAGCCTAGCTTACTACTAAGCCCTTAACAATTTCATGGGTAAATTTGCAATTATAAAAATATTAATTTAAGTGAGATATATTCTTATTAAAATATCATATCATCACCAATTATGGGCTTCAAATTAATGAATTATTATCTCCCTAACTTAAGCCCGTCACTTTAGAATCACTTAGTTTTAATTAACTTTCAAATCTTGATAATTTAGGAAATTACAATTTACCCTTATCATGAAAAGGTGGTAAATTAGTTTCTACCTTTTAACTCATTATGTTTCGAACATCCAAAAGAATTAATTAAGATCAAAATTACCCATTTTCCCTTAATTAATCCTAATATTTGATTAAGGCACCAAAATCTAAAATTAATATTTTGCCCCTAGGGCTCTCCACTTCATAACTCATTAAATATAATTCAAATGACTTTGAAATTTTTAGAGTACTCACTCATTGGTTAATTGAAATATTAGAGGGGAAAATGTGATTTTTCAAAATTTGATTTAATTTAAATAATTATTTTAACTCAGAAAATATGATTTTTTTTCAATTTTAATTTATTTAACTAATCAAAGTAAAATTTTTGTTCATGGTAAAATTATTGGAGGTTTACCATGATCAGAGGACCACTTTGACAAAATTTTTAAAAATTTTCAAATTGTATTTTTAATTATTATAATTATTTGTTGATTTTAGTAATTTAATTAAATAGAAAATATGTTTTAATTACAAATGTTACTTTTTATATTTTTATTAACTTTCCTTAAGTCTAGAGAACTCAGAAAAACAAACTTTTCATTTTTAATTTATTTATTATAATTGTTTTAATGAAAATCTAGAGAAAATACATTTTTAGCCCTTGAAAATTTATATTTAACTTCAAAAAATTAGGAAAAATATTGTAATGAGCCTAAAGTGATCAGGAAACAATTATGAACATTTTAACCATTTTTTTGTATTTTTGAAAATTTTAATATCTTTATTTTTTTTATTTTTAATTCAAAAATAAGCTTAAAAGTAAAGTATTTATGTAAAAATAGTTTTTATTTTTCCTAAGTGCCACTGATCACATGGAACTCAGAAAATCACTTTTCATAATTTTCCTAATTATATTTAATTTATTAAAATTATTTTAGTGCCAAAAAATGTTATTTTACTAAAAATCAGCTTTAGCGCTAAAAATTAATCAAATAAATTTCAAATTTTTACAGGTAGTTAAAATAAGTATTATTTACTGTGTAGAATGATTTTGCTAATTTTTGAAATATATTAAATTTATTTTAATTTTATGTGTTATTAGAGTTTAATTAACTATAGTAATTTACATAAATATTAAAACTTAATCTACAATTTTCCAGAAGTTCTATGACCACAGGGAACCTAACAAAACAAGTCCCATAATTTTTTTTGTTTATATTTTAATTTATATAATTATTTTAAGCAAAAAAATCATCCAAACTTAGAAATTAGGGTTCCGTGTGTAGAGATGTTTTCTGACTTTGAAAAAATCACAAAATACCTCTACTGTCATGAGGAACAAACCTCCAAAGTCTCAAGCCATGTTGATTATACTACACTAATTAAAATTAAAACATTGCAAAGACCATTTAATTAATTAAAAATAAAATATTCATCAAATAAGACTGATCAAATAATTTTTTATTTTTATTTCACATTAATCTCCTCTATTCACTGAGCAACAAAGTATTATTATTTTTATTTTATGATTTTTCTACACTAAGTTATGATTTTTTAAAGTTATGGAATTAAAATAAATCACAAATCCTTGATTTATACATTTAAACGCGTGGCGCTGACTAGATCCTCGTACCAGTCGCAGCTCCGTGTCTCACTCCTCAATTCGACGTCGCCATCTGACTCAGTAGCCACATGACACACGCTTATTGTCCCTTCGTCTTGTCTGACGTGATCTGGACCGTCCGTTCGATACACGCGCGATCGGACGACTCCTGGTCATTGTCCCTAGTAGCCAGAACCCGTGAACCTCACCACTTCAAACCCTAAGATCTCAGCCTAGACTCAACCAAATCACTTCAGGTTTGTTCCTATACCTTTATCTACTCAAGGCGAATATATCTATACGGCTACATGCATATGAAATACAAGTTCTCCTCACAAAGGTCCAAACCGAGCCAAAAATTAGGGTTGAGAGTTTATACCTTTGCATAAGAGGTGAGGCCTCGATTGGGTGCTTATGGAAGCTTTAGTGGAGTTCAACGAACCTCCTGGAATATCACTTTCCTCTGGTGAATGCTCCAAGTATGAGTTCAGTGAAATGGGCGTGTGACCTTGATCGAACAGTGGGTTAGAGGGCTCAACACAAAGGAATTTGAGTGGGAAACTTCTCCTTAAGCTCTAATGAAGCTTAAGGACACTTCAATTTGTTGTTTGGTGGTGCTTGGTGGAATGACAGGAAAATGCCCTGGAATTGGGCTCTGAAATTGAGTTTAGGCAGTGAGGAGAAGGGCTGAGAGATGGTTGGATTGAGTTCAGGGAAGGTTGGAGAAGCTCTGGTGAAAATTTGGCAGAGACTCCCCAGGAAATTAAGTACACATTACCTTTGGCCGTGGGAAGAGTCCTATTTATAGAGAGAGCCATGCCTGCCATCAGGGCAAGCCAAGGGGGCATAGAGGATGCTTATGTGGAGGGATAAACGACGCAAGTGACCAATGAGGTTGAGCCATCTCAGAGAGTCCCAATCTTGGGTTTGATATATTTGGGACCTCTTGGGCATGGTGTTTTCTGGCAATTAGGTCGGCCGTCCAGGGCTGAGCTGGTGGCTAGCTGGTCAGGGGAGCCAGAAGGTTTAATTGTGATGGTTTGGGGTTTGGGCAGGCTGATGGGAAGAATCCTTATGGTTTAGTCAAATTTGGGAAGAAATCCCCTAATTTAAGGGACCCTTGGTCCATGGCTCAATTCTTGGGTCTTGGGTGATTTGATTAGCATCCTAGGTGGCTAACCAGGGCAGGAGAGGGTTAATGTTGGCTAATGCAAAGGATTTAAGCCAATTTGAGGTTTAGATTCAAAATTAGGACTTTGGTTTGAACTTGGGTCTAAGTTGGGTTTGGGTTGAGATTTGGGCCAAGTGATTGATCAAATTGATGGGGGTGATTGTCATGAGAAGTTTGGAAAAGGAATTGGGTGATTTTGAATTGATTTGGGGATTCAATTTGATGGGATTTGGTTCATGGTCAATTTTGAGGCATTTGGGTTAGACTTGGGTTTAAAATGGGCTAGGATTTGGATATGGTTCAATTGATGGATCAATTTGCTCTAAAAGATTGTTATGAAGAATTTTGGATGTCAATTGGGTGAAAATTTGGGAATTATCAGGTTCAATTTGGGAGATTTGGGCTTTTGGTCAAAGTTGGGGGTTGGTTTAAGTTGGATTTGGGTGAGCTTTGAGTTCAAATTTGGGATTGAAATTGTGGGTTTTGGATTGAGATTGAAATTGGACTTGAAATTGGGTTTAATTGAACTTGGATTTAGTTTCAATTGGGATTGGGAATTTGGAATTGAAATTGGGGGAGATTGCAATCAATTTGGTGGAAATTTGGGGTAAATCAGGGAATTTGGGCCTTTAAAGGCAATTTAAAGATTTTGGTCAAAATGGGTCAATTTGGTTAAATTGGGCTCAATGGAGTGGTTCAAATTGATTTTGGGGATATTTGAAGTGATTTTGGAGGTTTTGGGAATTTTTGGATTTTTTGGGGTTTGAAGGGTATTTTGGTAATTTGGTGAAATTTGGGGCCAAGAAGGGCTAAAATTGGAGTTTGATAAAATTGAAATTGATTGAGGATGATAATCATGAAATTGCCCTATTTGAGCCACAAGACCAAGGGAATCCCATTTTGGATCCTCTATGTACTGTTTTAGCTAAACCTTAACCCAGTGCTAATAGTTTTAGGGACCATCCACATGAGTTTCCAATAAATTAGGGGATCAAACTAGGTATGTTTGGGTTAGGGTTGAGGTTGTGAGTTTAAGTGTGTGTGTGTGTGTGTGTGCAGGACTGACCAAGACCACACGACCTAGGGTTAACCCTAAGGCCAAACAGTCCTATGGGGACTCCTCTTGAGCTCTCCCATATTTGTCCCCGTACTAAGTACTAGAGGTTAGAACTAACATGTGAAACTTCAAGATGAGCAAAGAAGAATTTATAATTTCTGTTGGTGAGGGTCACTAGTCTTCTAGAAATAGTCAACATGAAAGTCCTATGGCTAAATCCTATGCTCCTAAGAAAGAAAGACGAGAACTCAATCAAAAGTGAGGTCAACATAAAACCCTATTAATATGACTTGGTGTATAACCATGCATGCAAGATTATTTTAAATCCAGCCCAAAGGCATGCAAAAAACTAAAGTATAATTTTTTTTAATTCTTGAAAAATCTTGAATGTTATAATGCTAAATTTTAATTAGTCTTAAAATTTTATTAAAATTATAAAAGATTAAAACTTTAGGTTCTTAGAAGAACCAAGATTGCAAGCGTGATATACCTAGATAAGCCACAAAAAGAAATAATGAAATTCATTTCAAGCATTTAAGCATGTAATATGAAAGTCAAGCAAAACCAAAAACAGAAAAAGGCTATAGCTGTCGAGTCGATGACTTATCCCAGGAAAAGCAGTAAATGCGGCCAGACTCCGTATATATGTGTCTGGTCCTAAATATATATAAGAAATAGATTCAGACTTACAGTACATGACACGAGTTGTTACTGTTGTTCCCTCGTCACGTGGCTCAATGCGTCGTACGCCTCGATGCCCGTGGTCATACCTTAGTTCTGATACAAACTAGTTTCTATGACTATCAAATGAAAGAGAAAAGACTCGGGGGCCGTTTGGCGTAGTTAGGGGCCGTTTGGTGCAGCTTATATGCTGCGTCCGACAATTTCGTAACGTCGTGTTCCCGTTTGTTTTACGCGTTGCTTGGGCGGCCGACTACCGTGCGTAAGGTATTTCACTATTCCTCCCTGGATCTTTCGCCGCTCTGGGAGGCCGGCGTTCCGTGTTTAGGGTTGAGCTTATTACCCCTCAGCCCTTCGATCTTGTCTCCTCTGTTCCTCGATCCCGTTGCTCTGTTGTTGTCCCCGCTCCTCTGTAGTTCGTGGATCGTGAGGTATACTCATCTGAGTTCTATGATTCACAATTTTAGGGTTCTTGTCTCTAGTAAAGAAATGATTCGAAATTTTTTCGGAGTTTTATGATTCGATTTTTTTTTTCTTTCATGCGATCAAGCTTCACAGAAAAAATATCTTTTCATGTTTTTCATGGAGGAAACCTAAAAAAATTATTCAAAGGGGAGCTTGATTGCATAGCAAATATTTCATGGAGAAATTGATTTTTCATGTTTTTTATGGAGGATTTTCATGCATATATATAAAGAAATTACTTTTTTCTGTAAGATTACAAAGCAGATTTTTTTTCCTTTCATGTTTTTTATACTTTAGATTTGGCTTCATACGATCAATAGACTTGAGTTGTAGGCATGTAAATCTTCCTTATTGCTATTCATTATCAGAGCTTAGATGGTTATAGTGGCAATGGTTATATTGAAAATGTGGAAATGCATTGGAGCTACAATTTGGTCTTTATGCGACATTATGACAATGTTTTAAGAAATGTGGAAATGCATTGGAGCTGCAGTTTGGTCTTTATTCTGTCAATTTCTAGAATAATGGCAATGGTTATAGAATATTGGCAATGTTTTAAGAATAGCGACATTACGAGGTCAGAGTTTTAAATTAAACGTTTTAATATTTTTACTTGTAATTATAATTGTATTTATTCTTATTTTATTTGTTTTGATACTCACAAAGTGGTGAACAATGTATTTTAATTTTTGTAACTAAACTATAATATTTTGAGACATCTGTTTTATCTATTATTTTCCACAAACAGTTCTGTTGCAAGCTGCTTGACCAAACAGAGGCAGAATGATCATTTATTCAACAACAGCTCCCAGTAAGCTGTTTTGAATAAGCTACCTCAAACAGCAAACTCGTTTATTCCGATAATCTGCAGATTATCAGAATAATCTGCTTATCAACAGATTATAAATAATCAACAACTGCCCCAAACAAACCCTCAAACTGCATAAAAAGGGGTTAGCACTAGTTAACATGCAATTGTATTTGAGCCGTGTCCTTTTTATTGGAGAAGCTAAATAGCACCTGCAAGCAAACAATTTGTACAAATCATCACATGCTCTCTCTTTAATGAAACCCGTGTGTGCATACGTACAGGCATGAATCCCTACAGAAAGATGCCCTAATATACTACCATGCCTATAAAGCATGCAAGCACACTAAAATACACAATAAGTGACGTTTTGCTAGAACAATCAATCCAACAAAGAATAATAGCTAGACGAGTCGAAAATACTACGTAACACTCTAATCCTATTCTAACACACCATCTAACGAGAAATGTACTAACCAATATCTAAGTGTTTAGGATAAGTTTTTAGGTTTGTATGACTTTGGCAGGGTCGCCACACCAACCCCATTCTAAAAATCCAAGAGATATAAAAGGCGTACCCCAATATGAATTTTACAAAAAAGACTGGCCTTACGTATGACCTAGCTTGTTACATGCATAATTTTAAAATCATNGTGTGTGTGTGTGTGTGTGTGTGTGTGTGTGTGTGTGTGCAGGACTGATTAAGACCACACCACCCAGGGTTAACCCTAAGCCCAAACAGTCCTATGGGGACTCCTCTTGAACTCTCCCATATTGGTCTCACCTACTAAGTACTAGAGGTTAGAACTAACATGTGGAACTTCAAGATGAGCAAAGAAGAGTTTAAAATTTCTATTGGTGAGGGTCACTAGTCTTCTAAGAATAGTCAACATGAAAGTTCTATGGCTAGATCATATGCTCCTAAGGAAGAAAGACTAGATCTCAACCAAAAATGAGGTCAACATAAAACCCTATTAATATGACTTGGTGTATAACCATGCATGCGAGATTATTTTAAGTCCAGCCCGAAGGCATGCAAAAAACTAAAGTATAATTTTTTTTAATTCTTGAAAAATCTTGAATGTTTTAATGTTAAATTTTAATTAGTCTTAAAATTTTATTAAGATTATAAAAGATTAAAACTTTAGTTTCGTAGAAGAACCTAGATTGCAATCGTGATATGCTTAGATAAGCCATAGAAAGAAACAATGAAATTCATTTCAAACATTTAAGCATGTAATATGAAAGTCAAGCAAAACCAAAAACAAAAAAAGGCTATTGCTGTCGAGTCGGTGACTTATCCCAGGAAAAACAGTAAATGCGGTCGGACTCCGTATATATGTGTCTGGTACTAAATCTACAGAAGAAATAGATTCAGACTTGTAGTACATGACACGAGCTGTTGCTGCTGGTCCCTCATCACGTGGCTCAATGCATCGTACGCCTCGAAGCCCGTGGTCATATCTTAGTTCTGATACAGACTCGTTTCTATGACTATCAATATATATATGAAAGAGAAAAGACTCAGGGGCCGTTTGGCGCAGTTTATATGTTGCGTCCGACAATTTTGTAACGTCGTGATCCCGTTTGTTTTAAGCGTTTGCTCGGGCGACCCGCTACCGCGCGTAAGGTATTTCACTCTTCCTCCCTGGATCTTTCGCCGCTCTAAGAGGCCGGTGTTCCTCGTTTAGGGTCAGCTTATTACCCCTCAGCCCTTCGATCTCGTCTCCTCTGTTCCTCGATCCCGCTCCTCTGTAGTTCGTGGATCGTGAGGTATACTCATCCGAGTTCTATGATTCACAATTTTAGGGTTCTTGTCTCCAGTAAAGAAATGGTTCGAAATTTTTTCAGAGTTCTATGATTCAAATTTTTTTTTCCTTTCAAGCGATCAAGTTTCACAAAAAAAAAATGTTTTATCATGTTTTTTATAGTGGAAACCTAAAAAAAATTATTTAAGGGGGAGCTTGATTGCATAGTAGATATTTTATGGAGAAATTGAGTTTTCATGTTTTTATGGAGGATTTTCATGCATATATACAGAGAAATTGCTTTTTCTGTAATATTACAAAGCAGATTTTTTTCCCTTTCATGTATTTTATACTTTAGATTTGGCTTCATATGATCAATAGACTTGAGTGGTAGGCATGTAAATCTTCCTTACTGTTATTCATTATCAGAGCTTAGATGGTTATAGTGGCAATGGTTATATTGGAAATTTGGAAATGCATTGGAGCTGCAGTTTGGCCGTTATGTGCATTATGACAATGTTTTAAGAAATGTGGAAATGCATTGGAGCTGCAGTTTGGTCTTTATTCTGTCAATGTCTAGAATAATGGCAATGGCTATAAAATAGTGGCAATGTTTTAAGAATAGCGACATTACGTCGTCAGAGTTTTAAATTAAATGTTTTAATATTTTTACTTCTAATTGTAATTGTATTTGTTCTTATTTTATTTGTTTTGATACTCACGAAGTGGTGAGCAATGTATTTTTATTTTTTTAACTGAACTGTAATATTTTGAGACATCTGTTTTATCTATTATTTTCCATAAACAGTTCTGTTGCAAACTCTTAACCAAACAGGGGCAAAATGGTCATTTATTCAACAACAGCTCTCAGTAAGTCGTTCTGAATAAGCTACCTCAAACAACAAGCCAGCTTATTCTGATAATCTGCAGATTATCAGATTATCAAAATAATATGCTTATCAGTAGATTATAAATAATCAACATCTGCCCCAAACAGACCATCAAACTGCAGAAAAAGGGGTTAGCACTAGTTAACATGCAATTGTATTTGAGCAGTGTTCTTTTTATTGGGCAAGCTAAATAACACTTCCAAGCAAACAGTTTGTACAAATCATCACATGCTCACTCTTTAATGAAACCCGTGTGTGTGCATACATACATGCATGAATCCCTACAGAAAAATGCTCTAATATACTACCATGCCTATAAAGCATGCAAGCACACTAAAATACACAATAAGTGACGTTTGGCTAAAACAATCAATCCAACAGAGAACAATAGCTAGACACGTCGAAAATACTACGTAACACTCTAATCCTAACCTAACACACCATCTAACAATAAATTTACTAACCAATATCTAAGTGTTCATGATAAGTCTTTGGGTCTGTATGACTTTGACAGGGTCGCCACAACATCCCCATTCTAAAGATCCAAGAGATATAAAGAGTGTCCCCAATGTGAATTTTACAAAAAAGACTGGCCTTACATAAGACCAAGCTTGCTACATGCATAATTTTAAAATCTTAATGAATGTAATAAGTTAATAAGTAGAACACACANATATATATATATATATATATGAATGAAATTCAATCAACATATGCACGTCATGGTATTATTTTTATATTGGGGGCATATTGAATGAAATTGCTATTCCTCCTCACTTTTGGCTGTCACATTCTGGCATTTTAGAAGCACTTAAAATATCTAAATAAGTTAATTTATTTTTTAAAATAAAAAATAAAATAATGTTAAAAATACATTAAACAAGTATATAAAGCAAACTTTAAAAAAAATAAATCAATAAATATAACCATTTTCAATGCTAAGCAAAAAAATTCACAGAGCTTTATTTCTAGATGCACTTATGCTGATGAATTATTTGGGTATTAATAGGCAGAGTTCATTTTATGTTTCATATTTAAAGGCTATATATTTAAAACAAAAGCACTTAAATTTATTTATTCGGGTTTTATATGCACAGTTCATTTTATGTTCGATAAGCGAAATGAGATGAACTCGAACAATTTTTTTTTCGTTCGATTTATAAATGAACCAAACACGAATAACTGTGTTTGAATCATTATTATTCAAAACATAAAAAATTTATCATATTCTAAAAAATAAATCTTATAAATTATAATGACGATTTATAGTTTTTTGAGAATTTGAATTTGAAGCTTTAAATGTATGTTCATTTGCAACTTGTGTTTAACAATTTATAATAATATATTTGAAGAAATAATATTTTTTTAATAGTGGGTTGTTAATTTTTTTTTTTTTTTTTNNNGTTGTTAATTTTTTTTTTTTTTTTTTTGTAATTTGAGAATTAATAATTAAACTTATTACCATTTTAACAATTCATACAATTCAAACAAATTTGAAATTTTTCGAAAAATTCGAACAATTTGAATATTTCAAACATTTCAAGTTAATTTCAAACAAATCGAACCGAACACGAACAGTAATTTCATGAACAATTTCAAACATGAGTCTATTTCAAATACACTTAATTTCAAACGAACTAAACACAAATACAAACTCTGTTCGTTCGTGCTCAATTGTTTACACCCCTATGCAAAAGCTTTCATAGATTTGAAAGATAACTTGCAGGTTATCTCTTGAAAAAAGCTGTACGGTTGAAGGTAATTCCTTCTAATATTCTCTTCATGCTAATCTCCTTTCATAATATTTTTTTTATTTATATATGGGAAGAAACAATTTCCATAGTATTTCACTAACATCCATCATTGAATTACCATCTATTTTTTGAAGTTAAAACTCACAGTATGACAATGAAATCCTCAATTCTTCAGCTCTACTTGTTGCACAACTAATCTAATTGGAAAATTGCACTCCAATTTATCCTATCTTTGAATTTTCAAAATTAAAAAAAAAAAGTATAGAAATGATCAATTTATAATACTCTATTTCCTCTTCATATCCTCCACTAACTTTATCCCATTCTCAAATTGTCTTCTTGCTAAGTATCTATGCACTGAAAGATCAAATTGGCCTCCAGATTTACCAGACTTTGTTTTGCATCTCTGCCCATTGTTGCAGTCTCTATTTTCCTTTGCTCCTTTCTTCTCTTCTTCCTCAACACCACCATTTTCAGTGAACACAAAGCTGCCTACCATTCCATCATTCAAGTCCAACAAAGCTTCCAGAACCTCAACAATGGCACACATCTGTGGCCTTGTTTTGGGGCTCTNCCCCACACACACACACACCATTATTTATTTTTCATCAAAATCAGATTAAACTATAGGAAATTTTATATAGCACACAATTCTTATGTATTTACATATCTAACACATAAACATTCTTATTTACATGTATATCACTTTGATGTTTTAAATAAATTCTGTATTTCGTTTTAAAAAAAGTGAATACCTTTTTTTTGTGCTATTTTATCAAATTCTCAGTGGTTTTATCGTGGCATACGTAAATACATCAATTCGGTAGTTCAGAAAAAATCAACCGGTGCTTAGTTTGTAAATATTGATTTTTTGCATGGTTTGTAAGTAATTATCTCATTAAAATAGCCAATTTCGACTTGAGTTGTGACATGAAATATCCGTTCTACCATCTCTCAACCCTAGGAAATATATATATATATATATATATATA
>JXCR01014019.1:64907-85533 GCA_002079205.1 Phalaenopsis hybrid cultivar | reverse complement strand
CCGGACACAGCAATGTTTGGACAACGTACGCAATATATATATATAATTGATAAGTAGTATTTCGAGCAAAAAAGAGACGAATTCAGCTCGTTAACTTTGAGATCAAGTCGAACACGAGCTGTTTTGATAGCCCTAGTTTATACCTGTCATGATGTACTCCGGTGCGGCGTATCCTTGTGTTCCCATGACTCTAGTTGAGACAT
Source organism: Phalaenopsis hybrid cultivar (assembly GCA_002079205.1). Classification (NCBI taxonomy): domain Eukaryota; kingdom Viridiplantae; phylum Streptophyta; class Magnoliopsida; order Asparagales; family Orchidaceae; genus Phalaenopsis; species Phalaenopsis hybrid cultivar. Next base: position 85,330 of record JXCR01014019.1, on the reverse strand, counting down.
GGGTGTTGTCTCCTTCGGGGCCATCCTTTGCGAGGCCGAAGTCTGATAGTTTTGCTGTGTAATCCTGAGAAGTGGAGAAGGTTTTCTCATTAAGATTGTGTGGGATTGAAATCATAGAGGCTGAGAGGTCTTCTCTCCATTTATGAGAACTTTCTACATTAGAATTTAGGTATACATGTTCTTTCATTTTTCAGACTTCTGATGTTGTTTCAAGCATTCCTTAGTCTTACGTGAACAATATGTGAATTTGGCTTTTACTACTAATGCAATTTGTCCTCTTAGCTTAGCTTGGAAAGGAAAGGAGTGTTACCGAATCTAATAAGATGTTAGAGGCTTTAAAATCTCTGTAAATTACTGGCTTCTCAGTGTCATGCAGGAAAGCCAGACCCTTAGCAGCTCCCACTGCAATCTTCAGTCTTGTTGGCCATGGTAAGGAAGCAAATAACTCTGTTCAGAATGATAAAAAATTAGTCTTGATACAATAAAATAGCATGCAAAGTTGTTTTGTTTTTGTAAACATGGTTATAAAGTTATGGCGAGGAATAAAACTTCTTAAAAAGTTATGGTGCGAATTATAAATATTTATTTTTTTTAAAAAGTCAGACAAAAGTTTTCTTACAACCACCATATTTTAATAGATATGATTGCAAAAAACATCTTTTCACCCAAAAAAATACTAAAAAACAACAAGAATAAATTCCACAATCTTATTGCAGTCTAAAACACAAAACAAATTCCTTAACTCCGAGTCTACGAGCCAAAAATAACTTTCTACTAAACTATTTCTTTCTAGGACAATGAATATCCCCCCTACCTATAAAAAACTTAGTTTTGAGACTTTCTACTAAACTACTTCTTTCTAGGACAATGAATATCCTCCCTACCTATAAAAAACTTAGTTTTGGGACTAAGGAATATTATTTCTGTGTAACTGAACCTTTTTCCATTCTTCTCATTGATGCAAACAAATAATAATTAAGAAATTAACTGGTAATTTTGGAGATCATCATACATACGTTGGAACAAGTGATTCTCTAAGTTACCCTTTGCCATATATTCATACACCAGCAGCCTGTGCTCATTCTCATAGCAATAACCAATCAGCTTGACAAGGTGAGGATGCCTCAATTTCCCCAAAAATATCACTTCAGCCTGTCCCAAATAGATTAACAATCATAATTGCTAAAAAAACTTGTTTGTTACAGATTAGCTAAGTGGAATTTGGGATCACTCTTATTCTTATTTTTGGGATATTTACATAATATCACATCATTCTTATGTATTTACATATCTCCATCCAAACTTTCATATTTACAAGCACAGTACACAGATCTTTAATATCACATAAATACAAATTTTTATTTATAGGTTTAAAAAATTATTGTGTTATCTATATAAATATGAAAGTTTAGGTATAAGATATGTAAATACAAAAGAAATGTGTGCTACAAATATAAATTTTTATTTATTTATTTATTTATTTGAAACTATTTGTTCAATGTGTTTTGCTAATATTTTACTTTTAAAAATATATTAAAACACTCAAACTTACTTTAATCAACCAGTCAAAAATATTCTATTTCAAATCACAATATAAGCAAAACAAAACAAAAACAAAACAAAAAAATAAAAATAAAAATGATCCCAAACGGCGGGAAATATTTGCGTATGTAATACACTCGCAGAGCTGCATGCGTTATAACCCCACAATAACCACCGTTTCGCAGTTATTAGGAGGTTATTGAGAGATTATTGAGGTATTAATTGCAATAGCCTTTAATACAAATAACCTTCCAATAACCTTCATGGGTTCTATTTCAATGTTATTCATAGGTTATTATGGGGTTATTGCAGGGTTAATGGAGTACGCACGTAGAGCTGCGTGCGTATTACGTGCACAAATATTTTCCCCAAACAGCACCTAAAAGTTTGAAAATTCAGAACCAAGAGCCTCACCAGCCACTCCNATTTTTGGTATATTTACATAAATAGCACATCATTCTTATGTATTTACATATTTCCATCCAAACTTTCCTATTTACAAACATAATACTCAGATATTTAATATCACATAAAAAAAATAGCACTATTACNCTTATGTATTTACATATTTCCATCCAAACTTTCCTATTTACAAACATAATACTCAGATATTTAATATCACATTAAAAAATAGCGCTATTATCACTTTGTAGATATGAAATACAACTTTTTATTTATAGGTTTAAGGAATTATAGTGCTATCTATATAAATATGAAAGTTTAGGTATAAGATATGTAAATATAAAAGAAATGTGTGCTATGAATATAAATTTCCCTTCATTTATTTATTTATTTATTTTTTTGAAACTATTTGTTTAGTGTGTTTTCCCCATAACTTTAATCAACTAGTCAAAAATATTCTATTTCAAATCACAATATAAACAAAACAAAACAAAAACAATAAAAATAAAAATAAAAATGATCCCAAACGACGGGAAATATTTGCGTACGTAATAGCACACAGAGCTGCGTGCGTTATAACCCCACAATAACCTCCGTTTCGCGGTTATTAGGGGGTTATTGAGAGGTTATTGAGGTATTAATTCCAATGACCTATAATACAAATAACCTTCCAATAACCTTCGTGGGTTCTATTTCAATGTTATTCATAGGTTATTATGGGGTTATTGCAAGGTTAATGGAGTACGCACGCAGAGCTGTGTGCGTATTACGTACGCAGATATTTTCCCCAAACGGCACCTAAAAGTTTGAANCCTTCCAATAACCTTCGTGGGTTCTATTTCAATGTTATTCATAGGTTATTATGGGGTTATTGCAAGGTTAATAGAGTACGCACGCAGAGCTGTGTGCGTATTAAGTACGGAGATATTTTCCCCAAACGGCACCTAAAAGTTGGAGAATTCAGAACCAAGAGCCTCACCAGCCACTCTCTGTCTCCTTGCCCTCCATCAAGATCAAGCAATTTCACTGCCACAGCCTGAGCCTCCATGCCAGGCCTTATCCTCTCATCAACAAACCCCTTGTACACAGGACCGAATCCTCCTCCCCCAAGGAAGTTGCTGTTAGAGAATCCCTTTGTCATCATCTGAAGCTCTGCAAGACTGAATACATGGAGGTTGGATCCAGCAAGAGAGACTGAGAGGTCTTCTAGAGAGAAAGAGCTTTGCTGTGATTCCAATTTCTTTGAAAAGTGATGAGAGTTGTCTGACATCCCACAACACCCCGTGAAGAGAGTTCTCCATGAGCTCTCTGACATGCCAATTGGATTTGCAGATCCAGGGATAGGAGTGAGGAATAGGTGGTCATGTAGAGTTGTTTGAATTGAGAGGAGAAAAGGAGAAGGGGATTGGTGCTTAGGAGGGGAGAAGGGGTGTGGTAAAGATGGAAATTGAGTTGTGCAGAGCACACCAACTACTCAGCTAAATATATATGGGAAGATGAGGAGAGACTTTTGCTATGGCAGTTGGCAAGAGACAGGTTGGGGGAGTACAAAAAAGTTAGGAGATTTTCGTTGTCAAGGTCTTACCTACCAAAAAAAAAATGAAAAAAATGCCACTTTTTGACCTTGTACTCCTGAGTTTGATTCAAGTTTGGGGCTGTCGTACGGCGTCGCAAGTAGTTTTGCCTATTTTTTTAACAATAGTTTCTTTTACAACAGCTTTACAGTTGCTTCTTCAAATGACTACAACTGTCTCAAACAGAAGCTAAATTTGATGGCTTCTGATTGAATTCGAGAAAAAAACTCTATAAAGAGAACTTTTTTATTTTTTTTATATTTTTGAAATAATTGTGTGCTTCTGCTTTGAAGAAATCATAAGCAGCTGTCAAAGCAGAATATCATTCTGCAATGGATTTGATTTTGAATTGTTCCAAATAATTACTACTTTTGATCAGATCCACAAAACTGACATGTTCTCTGGTATTCGTTGGATAAAATTCTATGTAGACATACTAAATGATTTATATAGTATCGTCGAAGTAAACTGTAGACAAATAATTAAATGAAACAGACGTGCCACCATCATCATGCTGATCTGGTGCAAACCCAGAAAGCATTCCTGAAAGTGACAGCTAATTTTTTCTGTACAGACCAAGGGATTATGCCATTTAATGTTAATGATATTGGCCTAGCTTTATTATTATTATTATTATTTTATTATTTTTTAATGCCATAAAATAAGTTAATTTTAGTGTTTTTGCTGTGTTCTAGTTTTAGTTTTTATAACAACTGTTCTATATTTGTTTGTATTATTGACTTTAAGTTGAGTTGTAAGCATTCAATTAAGACGACCTAGTTATTGGGACGCAGAGCTGCGTCCAGACAGAGACAATGGTTCTCTGATTGTGGCAGAGAGAAAAAAAAAAAACGACGCGATCAAGTGTATCGCGGCCGTTGCCCGGACACAGCAATGTTTGGACAACGTACGCAAAAATCGCTCAGCCTTGAGAAGGTTCATGCTCTGCCTGACTTTAACTCATGCTCCACCCAAATTTAGATATGTTTGACTTGAGGTTGACCAAATTTTGAAACAGAGCTCCAAATTAATCTGAAAATATTCCTTTTTTTAATTCATTTAAAAAAAAATTATAGAACATGATCAACTTGTATATTGTAACTTAAAGTATTGTGAGTTTTGATAACTAAAAGGCTCACAAAATTATAATTTATATCACTCAATTGGTATGGATTTATAAAGACACAAAAGTCTTAAGTTTTTTAGTAGATTTCATCAAATTGTGATAATTTTGCAAACCATTAAAAGAATTCAATAACATAATTAATAATATTATCACATAATTACAAGATGTGTTCAAACAACATGACAATAATAGTTCAAATGTTGTTATATGTTGAGGCAGTAGTTTCTTATGGAGGGTGTTTGGTACACAATATTAACATGATTTATATAAAGATTCACATGGGTGGACCCTACCCACTTAGGGTCCAGAGGATAATTGTCACTTCATATTCAGATTTTTATTTATATGGGAGAGCAATTTGGTATTCTGCACCTCCTGAAATATGAGTTTTGTCTCTCCCGACATAGCATTTTGCCCTTCGTAGCCCTAGCACCTCGTAGGTGGATTTAATGTAATTGAGGAAGAAAAAACACATGCGGGTCGTTGCTTCTCTCATCTCCAAACATTTCAAAGAATTTAGCTGGATGTAATTATAATCTTACCAAACGTGTGTTTTGGATTTAACCCTTTGGGATTTGATAAATCCAAATTTACAAGATTTATATATCCCGTATAACTTAATGCCCGAATGATAAGAAAGTACATAATAATAATAATAATAATAATAATAATAATAATAATAATAATAATAATAATAATAAGCCCTTAATGATTTCTTCCCAATCCTTTTTGCATATTAAGATTATGGACTCATAAAAAAATTATTTAACTAGATGCTTCTATTTCCAACTATAAGACATTTGGTTTGATATGATTGTGTAAAAATATTTGATTAGATTTGTTCAAAATCTTAAAACAATTCATTCTTACAAATATAAAATCATAATTAGTAAGATAAAGTTGGGGAGAAAAAGTTAAATAAATTTGGGGAGAAAAACTTGTTGACAAAGATAAGTTTTTCTCCGCTCACTTTCTATTCATCCTCTTGAAAGCCATTTGGAAGTACTTTAAAAGATGATTTTAATGTCGTTTCTATCTTGTTTTTAGAAAAAAGTATTATGATTATCATTTTAAATTCATATTCTTCTCTTCACTACAAAACCATCAACGATCCAATCGACTGGGCTTCATTTGAAGAAGCTTCATCGTTCGGTGAAGCCTTTTTAAAATTCTCGTTCGCCAAATGAAGAATTTCAGCTTTGATCGAAAGTTGCAAAAACTTGTCATTCCTGCAACATAACTTTAGGAGATGTTAGGGAGATGCCGCTCCACATGTCAGGCTTCACTGCAACGGAATTGAGCTTCAATGCCTAAGCCTTCTTAAATGAAGATTTAGTCATTTGGAAATAATGGTCAATTTGGAATTAATAAATCCTAGAACAAGTTCAAATGTACAAGAACATAAAAAAAAAAAAAAATTTCATTAAAAAAAATATGTTGGAGTGAAGGGGAATGAGTATACACATTGGCCCATTTGATTGCTTGAATTATATTTATAGTTTTGTTGGTTGAGTGAAGTAAGAAACCAATTTAAATTGTATAAATCCTCTTGAAACTCTCTTAAACATATTACTTTTATTTTAGCACTTCCAATAAGTCAAAAAATAAAATAAGCATTTTTTGAAATATATGGTCTATTCACAAGTAATCAATTAAGCTCTTGGACAAAGTCTACTCTCTCATGCAAGATTTTGTGATGTGGGACTAAATATTCTAGCATATTAAACATTCTACAAGGTAAAAAGCACTAGCGAACAATTTTGACATTATGACCACAACAAATAGAACAACTAAAATTAAGGCACACCCAACCATGAAAATGAAGAAGACAAGAGAAGGACAATAAAAATGATGGGTCCGTTTGAGGCAGCTTATAAGTGTGACGACGTTTTTGAAAACGCCGCCTAACCATTTGGTTTGCGCGTTTTTGTAAACGCTGTCTGCAGCGTTTGAGTTTTTTACACTAAACGCATACCGCAGGTCGACCCGTGAGCCGCATTTCAGGATCACCTATTTATCCTAAAATGCACAAACTGTCCCAAACAGACCCGATGTCTAGCCAATTAGACTATTACAATATTTCTCTCATCAGAGGCAGAACCAATCTTTCTTTGGGGATGCAAATTTATTACCTTAAAAAATTTAATATTTATCACACTTCACTATTTAAATAACAAAATATATATTTTGGCCACTTAGTTTGATATGTCAACATGTCAACATGATAAGATAAGATTATGCTTCTCTTTGAAACTTCTCTAGGAGTCTCCATGAATGTTTGTTAGCCTTGGAAATGATAAAAAATTTCTAAACTTTCAATAAAAGAATTAAATTGCTTTAATCCAAATGAACTAAGAAAAACAAGATGATTTTAACAGTTGTTATTTGTATAAATGTGAGAAATTCTATTTTAATAATATTTAAATTAGTTGAAACCTTAGCCACCTAATTAAAACAATCTCTCATGAAATAAAGTTCTTTTTTTATTGCACATTTACCTACAAATACCATGAACTCCTACTCTCTTAAAATAAGACACCAATTTATTTGAAAACTAAGACCTTTATTTGACTCAACTTGGCCATTGGAGTTTTGGAAGACACTTATGATGCATGGATACTGATACAATGACAAACAGACATATAACACGTCTATTATTAAAAATATATGACACAATGTTATAATATAAGACGACATTTACACACATAACACGTGATTCCTATGCATTTACATATCTTACGCCCAAGTTTTGTTCTTCATACATTTATACAATCCAAATCTTTCACATCTATAAAACATATCACTATCATAACATCTAAAAAGTGAAATACACATGTTCATTCATAAATAATAGGGCAAATATGTAAAAATTGAAGTTGTGTTAGCTATGTAAATACATAAGAATTGAGTGGCATGTATGTAAATCTTCATAATAGAAATTATAAAAAAAATATATTAAATTTAAATAAATAGAAAATTAATAATAATAAAAAAAGAGATTAAAAAATTTAATAACATTAACTTTCAAATGCTAAGAGATCACATATATTGTTTAGTTTATGATATTGAAAAAATCCTGTTCTTTTAAATTTAACTTTTAAAAATGAAAATAGAATAATTTCATTAAAACTTTAATCTTAAGATAATATATATTAAAAAAAATTTCTTAAAAAAGTTTAATTCATTAATTACGACACACCTGTTCTTTTTTTAAAATATTATTTAAATCAGATACTTCTATATATGTTATGTTATACCTGAGACATGTCGGGCTCGTGTCGGAGTCGTGTCCGCGTCCAATGTTTATTTGACATTGAACTATTTCTTAATTAGAAGTGTCTGTGCATCATAGAAAGACACGAACTTATAAGATATTCTACGGAGCTTTCCATGGGGCATAAGACCGAACTCACTACAATATATTTTGTCATTGAGATCATCTTGGAGGATGGCTTGATTTTATATCTGCCTCTGCCTTTTTTTGAAATTATTTTAAATAATTTGATTATTGTCTAAGAAAAATGAATGAAGTTATCTAATGCATATAATCATCATGTGCAGTTACAAATTTTGGATGTTTTGTGGATTGCATGAATATATTTGTATTCATCATCAATACAATTATTAAGTCTTTGGTATTACAAATCCTTCTTCATCTTCATCAATGCAGAGTTTAAATGTCACCCCAAAAAAACAAAAAAACAAAAAAAAAAGTTCATGATTCTGTGAAATTACGTTCTTCCTACGGGAAAGCAACGCGTCATAGAAATTAAGGGTCCGTTTGGGGCAGCTTATAAGTGCGAGCGGCGTTTTCAAAACGCTGAAAATGCTGCCGTATTGTTTGGTTCGCACGTTTCACCAGTTTATCCGAAATTGCGTTTGAGTTTTCACACTAAACGCAGGCTGCGGGTCAACCCCTGAGGTCGGCCCGCGGGCCGTATTTCAGGATAAGCAGCTTATCCTGAAACGCACAAGCTGCCCCAAACGGACCCTAAGGCTTCGTTTGAGAAGTCATTCAAGTTCCGTCCAGTTGCTCGCCGACGAGCAGATTTATTGTCGTTTGGTAAACCGGCATCTCCCATGCATTTTTTGTCGTTTTAAAACTCAAACGATGATAACCATTCTACGACGAGACTTTTAATACATGTAACAGTCAAAAAGCTATCTGTTCAAAAGAGTTTAATGTTTGTCTATCATAAGGGCAGGTGGGGACTATGACCGTTAAAAGTCTTGGACTAATCTTTCACATCTACTTCCTTTTAGTGGGAGCACAACAAGGCAGAAAATGACAGTCTCTTACATCAACAAATACAATTACCTTTTTCTGTTTAAATTTCATATTTGCCTTTTCATTTTCCCATGAAAAGTACTGTAGAAGCTATAGCTTCTGCAAAAATGTCATACCTGGATGAGTTGGTGAATCTGGAATTACAATATTAGTCTCATATTCAATATATTGATTTCTTCCATGGCTAATGAGGAGGTTGGTGGAGTAATATCAAATTTATATTATTTTTAAAAGTTACTGAATTGCTAACTTTTAGAACTTCAATGCTTAGAAGTAGTGATGGCCACTGCAAGAATGCAAATGATGAAACATCACTTGCTGTCCATGTTAGCTTCATTTCTTTATGGACTACTAGTTAAGCTTGAGTTATCAATATTTAATGTGGTATCTTGAACATGGAAAGGAGCAATTTGTAGAGTTTTTTAAATATAGAAAATTTTTAAGTAATGGTCAAAATATGTTTCGTAGAAAGACGTTGAATCATTGTTTATTTAGATCATTCAGGTTGATAATGCATGCTTGAAAGAACATCAAGATTCCACGTGTTTTTGTCAATACACAACAAGTGTCTTCCACAAGAATTTAGTCAAACCCTATACTTGTATCATAAATATAGGCACATAATGAGTTACACCACAATGGACAATGTTCCACCACCATCACAAAGCCTGTCTTATAACCTCTACATATGTTAAAAATATCTCTTTAAAGGCTAGTATCACAATCAACTTTTATGCAAATTTAGTACAAGAGTCTTTATTTCTTGGTTACTATCATGTATTGTCACTACTAATAACACTAATAAGAACCTATTTCAATAATATTTGATGTCTTCTCTTACTAAAGTGAAGGAAGATATTATGTAACATTTAATACTAAGAAAAGGTATTCAACTAGGTATTACCAATATTTCACTTTAGTTGTTTCCCATATATGAGATTTAGTGCTCTTGTTTTTATAGTTTATTTATCTTTATTATTTGTGTATCTGAAAAGGGAAAGGATATGTGAGAACAATTCAGACACTATTGGTTCAATTTTTCATCTATAATATTTTGGATCCATTTATAAAAAAACATGTAACGCTTTGTGATAAACTAAAAACTTATAATGGTTCAGGAGTGAGAAGAAAAAAATCTATATATGAATACCTTCGTTAATGAAAAAATTGTAAACAACAAACTAACATGTGATTAAATTGCAACACAATGATGCTTTAGGGGAACATGGTCTTTGTACATTTACTCTAACTCGCCATAATAACATTCAACATAGCATGATAGGAGCCATAAAAATTTTGATGGAGGTGATAAATGGACCATGATGGAAGACACCGAAATATTTGATGAACATTTGGAAAGAAACTTGAAGAAGGTTTGTGAAATAGTTTATTTGGGTTTTAGATGGGTCACTCTTATGGGTTTAGGTCAACTTGTATATTGGTAGAGCTCAACTACTTATTTTTCTCTCTCTCTTTTTTTTTAGAGTCTATTGTGTTGCCCAAATGGCACCAACCTTTGGCATTTTTTTGTTGTAAATTTTCTNGCTTGGGCATTTCAAAAGGGTTATACTCAAGGTTGTTTAGTTGCATCCACACTCATTGTGTGGTGCATCGAGCTTACTACATTTGTGTTAAAATAACAAGTTTCCATACTCATTCAACAATGATGAGTTAAGCATTTATGGTGACTAATCATGACTTAGTTTGAGATTTCCATTGTGCCAAAAGATTGCCAATTTAAATGGAGTAATCCTTACTCAAGTTATTCCCAATTTGTCAAGAGTTACTTTATATCACATACGAGGAAGTAAAATATACTTTAGAACATAAATTTTTTCACCATCTCTTTTGGGCGCATGCCCTTAAAGATAGTTTCATCTAATTCTCATCCACTCGCACCTGAATGACTAGCCATGACGATAAAGTTCAAAATTGTATGATAATATATATAATCATTAAGTCAACAATTGGGTGGACTATTTCAATTAAGTCGGTTCTATTCACCTATGATAATGTATTATTTTAGAGTTTAAATAGCTTGTTGAATTCCTTCGGTTCAAAGTGATGTTCAAGAACAAATCTCTTTTTTTAATTTCTTTTATAGGTATGTCCATCGTTTATACCATTTCCAGTGGTCACCAAGTTCTTGGTTTTTAAAGATCAAAGCTCATAAAGGGGATGGTAATGTGTAAACAGAAACCCTCATTGACTTGCTATTTTTCATGGTATTCACGGTCCCCACTAGCGTTGCAGCGCACTTGCGCCATGTGCCCTGAATACGACTCCATTCATTTCCTTTGGATTAAGGTTCCATGATATCATTGCTAAGGAGGTGGCCATAAATTTTACTATAGTAGGTAATTTTGCACAATATCTATTATAAAATAATGAATATTTGCTAAACTATATGCTCACTCCTCATTATTTGAAGATATTTAACCAACTTAACAGCTGGAGTATCTTCACAAGAAAAAAAAAACCAACATTTATAAAGTCACTATTTATTATATTTCAAATAATGGAACTAAAAATTTGTTAATAACATGAATTATGATTGATTTACATTATCCTTGCTAATAAATAAGGCAAACTATACAACATTTGAGGACTTATAAATATGCATGAACTAATGAAATTTGTTTAATTTTAGGTTAGTCCCAATACTTTACTGTTTTATTTTTTATTATGTAATTAAATGTCTTATAATAACTTTTAAATATTTCTTTTCATAGTGACTGAAAAAAACTATGTTGAAATAAAATTTAACAAAAAAATTAAAATTTTTACAATATATTAGTCTTAACTTAATCTTAATCTTCCATGAATTCATTCATGGAGCTAATAAAAAGAAAAAGAATAATAGTATCTTAGGATACCTCATGATGTGTGAAAAGAGTGATTAAGGTAGGCATAATGGAAGTTTAATAAGATTTAGATGAATGCAGTAGCAACAAAAGCTAGTGTGGAGCTAAAGTTTAGGATGAGTGTAGCATGTTTGTGATATAATACATAAAGAGTTATGCATACTAATAAAATTGATTGATAAAGTATTTATTACACGAATCTATTGAGAAGGAGCATAAAAACTCTTCATTAACGTACGGTTTAAGAAAAAATAAGAAAAGGAAAGGTTTGCATGTTTGCAATATTATATGTTTTTGGCATAGAATTGTGATGATATTAATTACATAAAAAACTATCACAAAAATTACTCCTTATTCTTTACTTGTTTGTTATTATTATGAGTATTTATTCATTTTAAATATGTTTTTTAGTTACTCCATATTTGAGATGGAATTGTTTACCTACATGATAATTGTTTTTTTTATGATGGAATATCACTTGTGTTACAAATCTATCATAATATTGAATTTTTCAAATTAATGTATAGCTTTTTCCAATGACTTGTTTTGAGAATCAAGTGCACTCACTTATTTTACTTTCTTATTATTTTCACCTTGCTCTTCTTAGGGTTGTTTACCNTATATATATATATATATATATATATATATATATATATATATATATATACATACACACGCACACATATCTTTGTCTGTGTTCAAACAATGAGCCATTTTGATAGCCCTAGTTTATACCTGTCATGATGTACTCTGGTGCGGCGTATCCTTGTGTTCCCATGACTCTGGTTGAAACATGGGTGTTGTCTCCTTCGGGACCGTTCTTTGCGAGGCCAAAGTCTGATANATATATATATATATATATATATATATAATTGATGAGTAGTATTTCGAGCCAAAACGAGAGAGACGAACACAAACAAACAGATCTTTGTTCATGTTCGGCTCGTTAACTTAGCGAACAAGCTGAACACGAGCTGTTCGCAAACAATGAGCCATTTTGTTAGCCCTAGTTTATACCTGTCATGATGTACTCCGGTGCGGCGTATCCTTGTGTTCCCATGACTCTGGTTGAGACATGGGTGTTGTCTCCTTCGGGACCGTTCTTTGCGAGGCCGAAGTCTGATAGTTTTGCTGTGTAATCCTGAGAAGTGGAGAAGGTTAGGCTGAGAGGTCTTCTCTCCATTTATGAGATCTTTCTACATTAGAATTTTGTTATAAATGTTCTTTCATTTTTCAGAATGCTGATGTTGTTTCAAGCATTCCTTAGTCTTAAGTGAACAATATGTGAATTTGGCTTTTACTAGNCCTGAGAAGTGGAGAAGGTTAGGCTGAGAGGTCTTCTCTCCATTTATGAGATCTTTCTACATTAGAATTTTGCTATAAATGTTCTTTCATTTTTCAGAATTCTGATGTTGTTTCAAGTATTCCTTAGTCTTACGTGAACAATATGTGAATTTGGCTTTTACTACTGATGCAATTTGTCCTCTTAGCTTAGCTAGGAAAGGAAAGGTGTGTTACCGAATCTAATAAGATGTTAGAAGCTTTAAAATCTCTGTAAATTACTGGCTTCTCAGTGTCATGCAGGAAAGCCAGACCCTTAGCAGCTCCCACTGCAATCTTCAGTCTTGTTGGCCATGGTAAGGAAGCAAATAACTCTGTTCAGAATGATAAAAAATTAATCTTGGTACAATAAAATAGCATGCAAAGTTATTTTATTTTTGTAAACATGGTTATAAAGTTATGGCGAGGAAAGTAACTTCTTAAAAAGTTATGGTGTGAATTATAAATATTCATCTTTTTAAAAAAGTCAGACAAAAATTTCCTTACAACCACCATATTTTAATAGATATGATTGCAAAAAACATCTTTTCACCCAAAAAAATACTAAAAAGCAACAAGAATAGATTCCACAATCTTATTACAGTCTGAAACACAAAACAAATTCTTTAACTCCGAGTCTACGAGCCGAAAATAACATTCTACTAAACTATTTCTTTCTAGGACAATGAATATCCTTCTGACCTATAAAAAACTTAGTTTTGAGACTTTCTACTAAACTACTTCTTTCTAGGACAATGAATATCCTCCCTACCTATAAAAAACTTAGTTTTGGGACTAAGGAATGTTATTGCTGTGTAACTGAACTTTTTTNAATAAATTCCACAATCTTATTACAGTCTGAAACACAAAACAAATTCTTTAACTCCGAGTCTACGAGCCGAAACTAACTTTCTACTAAACTACTTCTTTCTAGGACAATGAATATCCTTCTTACCTATAAAAAACTTAGTTTTGAGACTTTCTACTAAACTACTTCTTTCTAGGACAATGAATATCCTCCCTACCTATAAAAAACTTAGTTTTGAGACTTTCTACTAAACTACTTCTTTCTAGGACAATGAATATCCTCCCTACCTATAAAAAACTTAGTTTTGGGACTAAGGAATATTATTGCTGTGTAACTGAACTTTTTTCATCNATATATATATATATATATATATATATATATATATATATATATATATATATATATATATATATATAATACTTAGTTGTGCTTACCCTAGTCATTGTGTGATAACCGACTACGTAAAAGTTTTTCTCTATTAAAATTGTATAAGAATTAAAATTAAGTAAAAACTATTAGGGGAACTAAACATATGCATTCACTAACATGTTGTATGTGGTTATGATGACATACATTGGCTTGTATGATTAAGTTATTATAAAATTCTAGTTTTCTCATGCATGCTTACTATAATAATTAGAGCTAATTTCATGTGAGCAGGCCATCATACTTCATTGATATTTACACTATTTAATTTTATGATTTGATTTTTTCATGTTTCAGCTATGATAGATTTGATTAAGGCCTTTACCATAGACATCTTATATTCTTTATAAACATTGCTCTTTTTTAAAGTGGTAGATATTAGTTTTAAGATGATCATAATAATAGGTGTTGGCATGAAGCATACAATTTTGGAGCATTTAGAGCATAAAAGCACTTGAAGTTGACTCCTTAGCCTCAATCTCATGAACATTATAGTGGGACTTGGAGTTGGCCCACTGTAACAAGGCTAATTAGTGTTTAAAGTTCTTCTTATAAGTGCTAAGAAGAGTTTTTAAAGGCATTGGTGGAGAATTTGGAATGAAGGTTGTTAGCATAACTATGGTTGACAAACACAATAATGCTTAAACCTTAAAAATCCCAGTTAAACATTGGTAACATTAGAAATTCAAACATTGAGGGTGTTAAATAAATTTTTGTGGCAAATTAATGAAGAGTTTTATGATTTTGTTTCTAATTTGTTTGACTTATTTGTGAATTTTTACAGAAATTGGTTTAGGAAAAAAATTTTGTGCTGACGTCACAATAAGTGAGATTTAAAAAAATAACAAAATTATGCAACAATATAAGCAATAAGAAAATTGATTTATAGAGTTTCTAGTAAGAATACAAAATTTTCATAATTTTCTAATAACTTTTAGACCATCGAATAACCATGTAACAAGACCAGGTATTAGTGAGAACTACTATTGATCAACCACACATCTAAGGTTCTGCATGGCTTTATGTGGTAATATTTTAATGAAAATACTTTTCTATCACACTTAAATGAAGGAAGAACAACATTGTTACAACTAGAAAAAAAAAAAGATTATAGAAATTTCTAACACTCACTAATGAAGTGGGCTTATGAAGAGTTATCAAACTTTCTTTGGAATGAATGTTCACCCTTCCCTTTCTCCTTCTTTAATGGTTTTCAAATAATTTTTCCAATAAGAACAACATTTCTTAATTCATTTTCTAATAATAATATTGGTTCTTAGTTCTCACATCAATAATTTAAGAGGTAATTTAAGATGTGCAAAGGAAAGAGGGAGAGGACCATGAGAACCAACTTGCAACCTTCATTTAGCTTCCCTTAAACCTCTTTTAAACTCTTTGATCTGCCCCTTCTTCATTTGGAATGATGCTCGTCTAATATTTTCCTATAAATAAATATTTCACAATGAGCTTATATTAATCTCACATGATAATTAAAAATATAATTCAAAATTTTCATTGACTTAAATTTTTAAATTTTAAATTATTAAAGAAATATTAACACAAATATCACAAATAAATAATTTTTCTCTTAATATTCAAAAAATAAAAAAAATATTTTATTTTTGGTTCATTGACTTTAAGAAATTATATTCTTCATGCATTGAGCCCTTATAATTAGACTTTTACTCGAGGCGCATTTACATATATATCACATAGT
Organism: Phalaenopsis hybrid cultivar; assembly: GCA_002079205.1. Classification (NCBI taxonomy): domain Eukaryota; kingdom Viridiplantae; phylum Streptophyta; class Magnoliopsida; order Asparagales; family Orchidaceae; genus Phalaenopsis; species Phalaenopsis hybrid cultivar. The sequence goes on along the minus strand of JXCR01014019.1, from coordinate 69,263 downwards.
TATTATGTATTTATATTTCTAATGCCTAAACATTCATATTTGCATTCATACCACTCAAATCATTAACAACACATAAAAAATATCACCATCTTTTAAAAAGTGAAAAATAAATTTTCATCCATAGGTTTGTGACAACAAGGTGTTATAATCCTTAGGCTTTATAGTTATTTGGGCATTTTATCTAAATAATCCAAAATTGTTCAATTAATTTTTTAGATATTTTTTTTTAATTTAGAGTTGTCAAAATTACTTTCTTCCGTAGAAAATTAAAATTTATTAATTTTCTAGATTTTTTTAGATTTTTTTTTTAATTAAGGGCCTGTTTGGGGCAGCTTATTTAGTGCGGTGGCGTTTTGAAAATGTATTTGACCTGTTTGTGTAAGCTATGTTTTGACGGCTTATACGTTTTCAAAACACCGAAAATAACATTTTCAAACCGTACATATCTATGTGCAGTGACAGCTTTCTGTCTGAGATTTGGTTTTTCCAAAAAAATAAAAATTTGTAATAGCCACCATATCTAACTTATCAGCTGATTATTTTTAATCAGCCATCAGATTGTTCAATAAACTGCAGTTACCCCAAACAAACCCTAAGAGTTATCAAATTTACCTTCTTCCGTAAAAAAACTAAAACATGCCCCTCAAGTTTAACTACCAAAAGTGAGAATAATGTCTTAGAGCTCCACAAAAAAAAAACTCTTTGAACTTTGTAATAAAAGTTACTCTAGCTGGAATAGAGCGAATATTATGTATGGAATCCGAACACGAGAATTAGTGATATTTGGCAATATTGTGATGGTATTATAAATCTACACATATCCGCACATATCTTATCCACACGTAATATTTTATTCAAGAAATATGATTGCTTCTTTGTTCCAGCAGCTAGGACCCAAATATATTTCCCATCAAAGGATACTTAAAACATTTTTGCCCGGCTGAAGTTTCAAACATAAGATATCCTATATTTCTATCTAGCCTTTTTGACCCATATAAAAAGAATACAGGGAATGTATGAAGGGCCACAAATTGAAACGCCCTAGAGAGAACGTTACATAAAAATTGGAATTGCAAAAGTAGCCAGGCAAAAGATGTTTGACATACTGAAATACCAAGTCGTTAAAGGGGCTTTATGGGAAATGGTGAGCATTAAGATGTAGAGAATATTGTGTTTTTCTAAGGAAAAATGAGACTTGTTTTCTTAGAAGCCCAAACATCTATCTTTTTGACGTCCAGGGTTATTACCCTTTCCAAATACATTCATGTCCAAATGTCACCATCGTTTTGACATTAGAAGTTGAGCCTAGCGGTGCAAGTGAGTCGAGCTCGTGAGCCGGTTGGAGTTTGGTGTGATAAGTGGCTCGTGAACGTAGCTCGATGAACTAACAAGTCAAGCTTAAGTTGATCCCTACTTGACTTATTAGCTCATGAGTTAGCTCGTTTAAGAAAATATTAATATAAATATATGTAATTTATATTAAATTTAAAGACTTCATTTTGAAGTACTAAAAATAATTTTAAAATAATAATTTATATTTTATTCTAATTACTCCTATTTGTCATTTTATTATAACACTCTTTAATTAATATTATTTTCTCTCTTCGATAATAAACAAGCCGGTTTATGAGCCGACTCAAACTTATGGACTTAAGCTCGTGCTCGAAAAAACTAATTAATCTCGAGCTCAAACAGAAAGTGGTTCGAGCTTGTCTCATTTGCACACCTAGTGGAGCCAGAACAATTTGTACAATACTGGAAACGAGAGTTCTTTTTTGGTTGGGCTGTGTAAAGTGATATTAGTTTGAATTTGAGGCTAACTCCAGCTCAACTCTGTCGTGAAATTAGCTTGAAGGTTAACTTAAGTCGAGCAGAAAACAAAAAATGAACAAAATTTGAGCCAAGAAAAAATTAATTTTAACTTATAATTAATAGAGGCATTTACAAAGACATCATCAAATTCCTATGCATTTATATTTCCTACACCTCTACCATGCTTTTTTATATATACACCAACCAAATCTTTTTATACACATAAAAAATATCGCTATTTTAAATTCTTAAAAAAAAATAAAATACACTTTCATAGCTATGATGGCATATAAATAAAAATGCTGAGTTTAGTGTCAGATAATAGATAATACATAAGAATAGGGAAAATATTTACGTACGTAAGAGGTACGCAGAGCTTCGTACGTCGGGGGGTTATTCAAAGGGTATAAGACTATTATATCCACTTTATACCCCATTTAACCTTCCTGTAACTTATCTGCAACCTACAAATAAGTTTCGTGCTTCTGTAATACCGGTAATTACAGGTAAGTAACAGGGAGATTAAAAGAGTGTATAAAGCAAATATAACCCGCTCATACCCTCTGAATAACCCCCCATGCACGCAGCGCTGCGTACCTCTTATGCCCACAAATATTTTCCTAAGAATAGAGTGGCAAATGTAAATCTTCTAAATTATAAACGCATAAAAGATAAATTAATATTTTTTTCATAAATCTATACAGAAATAATATAAACTTTAATTTCATTTCGAATCACCTCAAAATAATATAAACTTTAAAATATAAATTTATATAGAAATATAATATCTCCAATTTTTTTTTTCTCATTTTACATGGATCAAATTAATGTCAATTTCAACAATGTATAAGAATCCAAAAACACTGCACAAAAAATGTAAATCATAGAAAAGGCCAAAGATTAAAGCACAAACACAAATTTTCACATTCTCCAAATAAATTTCCAACTACCTTATTCTATAAAATACAAGGAAAAAATATGAATCGCATGAGGAAAAAACTATATATATAAATAACATCCAAAATGACTGCAAAACTTGCCAAAAACTCATGTGCAGGTTGTGGAAGAGCAAAAAAGGAATATGATATACACGTACCATTGCGCCTCATCTTTACACTCGGAGAGCGCTACTCATGCGGAGAGAGCGCTCCAGTCTTCCCTTTTTTTGTTTGGTTTTCTACAAGCATTCCAAAAAGTATTTCTACATCTGCACGCCATAAAAATATTGTGAGCTATAATCATGATAAAGTTTGGCAACTTCACGAGCAAATAGCTAATTGATCATGATTTAATGCTTGTGGAAAATTTCTTGGTGGTGTTTTTGTAGGTTACAGGGGTTGAATACACGTTATGGAGCAAAAATATATGGAGGAAAAAAATATTGGGTTGGGATAATTACGCCACTGTCCGGCTTAGCATAATTAAGCCAAGCTCTTTGTGTTTGGCATAGGCATAGTTATGCCAGGTTTGGGCAAAGCTCCGCCGGCCTACGGCGTAATAATGCTAGCCACGGCGTAGCTATGTCGACACCAGCCGAAGTCCCATTTTAGCAGGTTTTCTATGGCAATTTTGGCAAGAGCCATATAAAGAGATGCATTGGGACACCAAAAAATGTGTGCGTCTCTTCCTTTTTCCTTGGGGAGAAACTCCTAAGGCTAGTTTTACCTCGAGTTAGAGAGGTTGTTGTGAGAGAGGTTGAAGGCTGTGCATAAGAGAGGTTGTTGGAGAGATTCTCATTGTACATTGAAAAGTTCGTGTATTGTGGTGAAAACTTGGCTTGGTTCCAAGTTTGTACTTTCCTGCACTTGTTTCTTCAATATTTTCAATAAAATCTTCAATGATTTCTACCTCACGGGTCGTAGCTAGCTCTACTTTCATGTTCTTATGATTTTCTTAGTATTTTACTGTGAGTTTTTCCCCGTAAACATTTTTCATGCCTGTTGATGTGTTAACTTTTCAATCTTAATTTACATTGATTCTAACCCAATAGAATATTAAAATCCCTTGTAATCTAAGATTGCTAATTATCGCCTAGAAGGATAGGTAGATTAACATACAATAATCTAGTAGAATAGACATAGTGACAGTAAAAAATTGAAAACTACATAAGGGAACCTAGAAAACCTAAGAAATGCTACATAGTCGAGTTTCTCTTGATTGTAATACGATTTTTAACTCTCTTTATGACCAAGATTGTGTTCCTGATTATCAATTATCATGTAAGGAATCCCATGGAAAAAAACATATAGAGATTAATATATCAGTGTCATAAGAACATGAGCGTCATCACCTCTAAAGAACTTAAAGTTGTTCACTGCATTTTCGACTACTGCCATTTTTGGACTATTGGGATTTTTATTCATGTCGCTTGATCCCTTCAAACTAGATTCAGCAGTTTAGTAAATCGATACACAGACTAATTATCTGTAGATTACTTGATCGGCATGTAACTTATATGATTAATCAACTATTTTGCAACAATTTCATGCAACGGATATAAGACGTATACATATATCTATTTACATTATATATATATATATATAT
>JXCR01014019.1:38684-64427 GCA_002079205.1 Phalaenopsis hybrid cultivar | reverse complement strand
ATATATATATATATATATATATATATATATATGCCCAAGGGCAAATATATTAGATAAGAAAGGTATAGATAAGTGGGATGTTGGCCCACACTGGAACCCAAAGCACCTGGTATACAACACACACCAAGTATACAACACACACCAAGATTCCAAAAAAAGTACATGTATACCCTAAATGCAAAATTAAAACTTAGACAAGTAAACTTTAATCCAGACAAGTAAACTTTAATCCAAAAGTCTCCAAACACTTGGAGATTCAAACATAAAAGAGTGTGAGAAACGACCCAATGTATCCTTACCTCTTGCCTCTGGTTCTAGGTAAGGAGTCAGTTAACAAGTGATTAAGTTTACTGTCGTTACCGAGATAACCAAGATATCTCCATTAAATTCCTGAGTTCCAGTAGGCCTCTATTCTTCTTCTTCTTCATGGATGTGTAAACCTTTCATTTTTCATTCAAAAACTGGCTCATTTGATCAGTGTCATGGTCCAAAGATTGTCGGGCATGTGTAGGCTGTTGCACATCATGCGCCCCTTGTGCCTAAATGACAGTAACGGCTTGCTCGATCTGATGAGGTGGTAGGGCCGCAGTAGAGAGCTCACATAAGGTAGAATGCTGAACTTGTAGCTGAGACACACCTACGGCTGAACACTTCACCACGAGATTGCCAACAGTTATATCAATGATAGGTTCTTAAGTGAAGTATGACAAGTCTCCTCTGCCACCACCGACAGAGGATCTACAAGAGGAATCAAAGGGCCCACATCTTGAGCATTATGTAGAGGCTGAGTAGTTGAAAGATTGCACATGAGGGTAGTGGAACCTACAACAACGTCGACCCGCGGACTAGATGGTATAGTTACCACAATGTGAGTGNATGTGAGTAGGGTCAGAAGAATCCTTGTGATGAACAAGAGGATTAGGAGGAGGGGGGATTTCTAAATCAGGCCGAGCACTTTGTTTTTTTGGTTTGAGATGGGGGTGTAAGTGGTGACATTGCAAATTTGAGTGACCAGACATACGACAGTGATAGCAATACATTGGGAAAGACTCAATAACTACTCTTTGTCAATATCCTTGTTGCTGTTAGCCTAACCGAATTTCCTCAGGAGCGATTAATGTGATGTCTCTTTCAACAAACACCCTGGCTTCTGAAGGATGTGAAAGATTAAAAGTAGGAATGTCTATTTTGAGTGGTTTACCATAGACCGAAGAAATGAAGTACAATACTTCTTGAGCGAAATAATGAAATTAAAGACATGGGAGGCGAATCCAGACCGGTATGGTTGGTGGTTCCATTAGTGGGTCAAAATCCATAGTCCATTTTAAAATTTTCATTGCTTTGTTATCAATCCAAACTAGTCTTCTAGCAAATAAGCGTGTGTAATCCTCTTCATTTTTAAGTTGAATAAGAATATGCCGCCTATCTAAAAGTTCAATTATCCACTCCCCAACAAGATAGATAAACTCAAATTCCTTACGAATCAGCTAAATTTTGGGATGCCCATAAAGGAATTTCCGGACCAAATTCAGACGACATGAGGAAGCAAGCTGATAACATTTGGCTTAAGTAAAGAAAATGGATGGTTTTCTATTATTCCTACCAGCTTTCTTGAGGTAACAGAACTCGTCACCCTCAAGCAGCGCAAAAGAAGGCGGGAACAAACACGATTTAGGAGTAACTGAGGCATGAACACCCGCAAGTGTAACGACATAAGTTCTGCTAGAAGCCATCGCCGGTGAAAAGAGGCGAGGCGCTAGTAACAGTGGAGAAGGTAGTCGACGTTAGGGCAACAACAGCACGACGAAGGAACGAAACAGACGAAATCGAAGAGTGAACCCCTTCTTCTTCAAGCTCGGCGTCAAAGAAAACGAATCAGAAGACGCGAAACAACTGAAGCTGGGAGACGACGAACGCAGTAGGGAAAGGTCGAAGCAGACGAAACAGACGAAGCAGAAGACGCGAAGACGCGAGACGACGGAAGTTGAGTTCATGTGGAAGAAAATATAATTCTTTCTGCATCAAGCTCGACGTCAAAGCAGAAGCNATCGAAGAGTGAACCCCTTCTTCTTCAAGCTCGGCGTCAAAGAAAACGAATCAGAAGACGCGAAACAACTGATGCTGGGAGACGACGAACGCAGTAGGGAAAGGTCGAAGCAGACGAAGCAGAAGACGAGAAGACGTGAGACGACGAAAGTTGAGTCAATGTGGAAGAAAACAGAATTCTTTCTGCATCAAGCTCGGCGTTGAAGCAGAAGACATGAAACGACGGAAGTTGGGAGATGACGAACACAGTAAGCGAAAGTCTAAGCAGAGGCGATGAGGCGCGAGCCCCTTCTTCGAGCGTGACTGAATCAAAGAAGCAAACAATGAAAATTGCCATCCGGCAAAACCCCAACAANCCAAGATTCCAAAAAAAGTACATGTATACCCTAAATGCAAAATTAAAACTTAGACAAGTAAACTTTAATCCAAAAGTCTGCAAACACTTGGAGATTCAAACATAAAAGAGTGTGAGAAACGACCCAATGTATCCTTATCTCTTGCCTCTGGTTCTAGGTAAGGAGTCAGTTAACAAGTGATTAAGTTTACTGTCATTACCGAGATAACCAAGATATCTCCATTAAATTCCTGAGTTCCAGTAGGCCTCTATTCTTCTTCTTCTTCATGGATGTGTAAACCTTCCATTTTTCATTCAAAAACATGCTCATTTGATCAGTGTCATGGTCCAAAGATTGTCGGGCATGTGTAGGCTGCTGCACATCATGCGCCCCTTGTGCCTAAATGACAGTAACGGCTTGCTCGATCTGATGAGGTGGTAGGGCCGCAGTAGAGAGCTCACATAAGGTAGAATGCTGAACCTGTAGCTGAGACACACCTACGGCTGGACACTTCACCACGAGATTGCCAACAGTTATATCAATGATAGGTTCTGGAGTAAGTGAAGTATGACAAGTCTCCTCTGCCACCACCGACAGAGGATCTACAAGAGGAATCAAAGGGCCCACATCTTGAGCATCATGTAGAGGCTGAGTAGTTGAAAGATTGCACATGAGGGTAGTGGAACCTACAGCAACGTCGACCCGCGGACTAGATGGTATAGTTACCATAATGTGAGTGGGGTCAGAAGAATCCTTGTGATGAACAAGAGGATTATGAGGAGGGGGGATTTCTAAATCAGGCTGAGCACTTTGTTTTTTTGATTTGAGATGGGGGTGTAAGTGGTGACATTGCAAATTTGCGTGACCGGACATACGACAGTGATAGCAATACATTGGGAAAGACTCAATAACTACTCTTTGTCAATACCCTTGTTGTTGTTAGCCTAACCCAATTTCCTCAGGAGCGATTAATGTGATGTCTCTTTCAACAAACACCCTGGCTTTTGAAGGATGTGAAAGATTAAAAGTAGGAATGCCCATTTTGAATGGTTTACCATAGACCAAAGCAATGAAGTACAATACTTCTTGAGCAAAATAATGAAATTAAAGACATGGGAGGCGAATCCAGACCGATATGGTTGGTGGTTCCATCAGTGGGTCAAAATCCATAGTCCATTTTAAAATTTTCATTGCTTTGTTATCAATCCAAACTAGTCTTCTAGCAAATAAGCATGTGTAATCATCTTCATTTTTAAGTTGAATAAGGATATGCCGCCTATCTAAAAGTTCAATTATCCGCTCNATGTGAGTGGGGTCAGAAGAATCCTTGTGATGAACAAGAGGATTAGGAGGAGGGGGGATTTCTAAATCAGGCTGAGCACTTTGTTTTTTTGGTTTGAGATGGAGGTGTAAGTGGTGACATTGCAAATTTGCGTGACCGGACATACGACAGTGATAGCAATACATTGGGAAAGACTCAATAACTACTCTTTGTCAATACCCTTGTTGTTGTTAGCCTAACCCAATTTCCTCAGGAGCGATTAATGTGATGTCTTTTTCAACAAACACCCTGGCTTCTGAAGGATGTGAAAGATTAAAAGTAGGAATGCCCATTTTGAATGGTTTACCATAGACCGAAGCAATGAAGTACAATACTTCTTGAGCAAAATAATGAAATTAAAGACATGGGAGGCGAATCCAGACCGGTATGGTTGGTGGTTCCATCAGTGGGTCAAAATCCATATTCCATTTTAAAATTTTCATTGCTTTGTTATCAATCCAAACTAGTCTTCTAGCAAATAAGCATGTGTAATCCTCTTCATTTTTAAGTTGAATAAGGATATGCCGCCTATCTAAAAGTTCAATTATCCACTCCCAACAACATAGATAAACTCAAATTCCTTACGAATCAGCTCCATTTTGGTATGCCCATAAAGGAATTTCCGGACCAAATTCAGAAGACATGAGGAAACAAGCTGATAACATTTGGCTTAAGTAAAGAAGATGGATGGTTTTCTATTATTCCTACCAGCTTTCTTGAGGTAACAGAACTCGTAGCACTCAAGCAGCGCAAAAGAAGGCGGGAACAAATACGATTTAGGAGTAACTGAGGCATGAACACTCGCAAGTGTAACGACATAAGTTCTGTTAGAAGCCATCGCCGGTGAAAAGAGTCGAGGCGTTAGGAGCAGTGGAGAAGGTAGTCGACGTTAGGGCAACAGNACGACATAAGTTCTGTTAGAAGCCATCGCCGGTGAAAAGAGTCGAGGCGTTAGGAGCAGTGGAGAAGGTAGTTGACGTTAGGGCAACAACAACACGACGAAANTACTGCTCTGCGGAATCTTGTGGACAATGACCAGCCAGTAGGCCTCTGGAGACGAAATAAACAACGAAATCATCGCCAAACTTATCATACATTACCTTCTGGGCTGATAAGATTTCTCCAAAAAGAATCAGCTGACCAAAAAAAGAAAAAAAAAATGTTGCAAATGAGTCTCGATGCAGCTGACAAAAAGAAGAAAAAGTTTTAGCATACATGTAAATAAGTGGGTTACGTGCTAGATATGTAAATGNAAAAAAAAAACACATGCGGGTTGTTGCTTCTCTCATCTCCAAACACTTCAAAGAATTTAGCTGGATATAATTGTAATCGAACCAAGCGTCTCTTTTGGATTTAACCATTTGGGATTTGATACATCCAAATTTACAGGATTTACTATATCCTATATAACTTAATGACCGAATGAAACGAAAGTACAAAATAATAATAATAATAATAATAATAATAAGCCCTTAATAATTTCTTCCCAATCCTTTTTGCATATTAAGATTGTGGACTCATAAAAAAATTATTTAACTAGATGCTTCTATTTCCAACTATAAGACATTTGGTTTGATATGATTGTGTGAAAATATTTGATTAGATTTGTTCAAAATCTTAAAACAATCCATTCTTACAAATATAAAATCATAATTAGTAAGATAAAGTTGGGGAGAAAAAGTTAAATAAATTTGGGGAGAAAAACTTTGTTGACAAAGATAAGTTTTTTTCCGCTCACTTTCTATTCATCCTCTTGAAAGCCATTTGGAAGTACTTTAAAAGATGGTTTTAATGTTGTTTCTATCTTGTTTTTAGAAAAAAGTATTATGATTATCATTTTAAATTCATGATTTTAATGTCGTTTCTATCTTGTTTTTAGAAAAAGTATTATGATTATCATTTTAAGTTCATATTCCTCCCTTCATTACAAAACCATCAATGATCCAATTGTTTGGGTTTCATTTGAAGAAGCTTCATTGTTCGGTGAAGCCTTTTTAAAATTCTGGTTCGCCAAATGAAGAATTCCAGCTTTGATCGAAAGTTGCAAAAACTTGTCATTCCTGCAAAATAACTTTAGGAGATGTTAGGGAGATGCCGCTCCACACGCCAGGCTTCACTGCAACGGAATTGAGCTTCAATGCCTAAGCCTTCTCAAACGAAGATTTAGTCATTTGGAAATAATGATCAATTTGGAATTAATTAATAAAATAAACTTTAAATCCTAGAACAAGTTCAAATCTACAAGAAAAAAATAAATTCATTAAAAAAAATATATGTTGGAGTGAGGGGGAATGAGTATACACATTGGCCCATTTGATTGCTTGAATTGTATTTATAGTTTTGTTGGTTGAGTGAAGTAAAAAATCAATTTAAATTGTATAAATCCTCTTGAAACTCTCTTAAACATATTACCTTTATTTTAGCACTTGCAATAAGTTAAAAATAAAATAATCATTTTTTGAAATATATGATCTATTCACAAGTAATCAATTAAGCTCTTGGACAAAGTCTACTCTCTCATGCAAGATTTTGTAATGTGGGATTAAATATTCTACAAGGTAAAAAGCACTGACGAACAATTTTGACATTATGACCACAACAAACAGAACAACTAAAATTAAGGCACACCAAACCCTGAAAATGAAGAAGACGAGACGGAAAATAAAAATGATGGGCCAGTTTGAGACAGCTTACAAGCGCGGCGACGTTTTTGAAAGCGCGGCGACGTTTTTGAAAACGCTGCCTAACTATTTGGTTTGGGCGTTTTTGTAAACGTTGTCTGCCGCGTTTGAGTTTTTTACACTAAACGCAGGCCGTGCGCGAGCCGTGTTTCAGGATCAACTGCTTATCTTAAAACGCACAAACTACCCCAAACAAACCCGATGTCTAGCCTGTTAGACTATTAAAATGTTTCTCCCATCAGAGGCAGAACCAGTCTTTCTTTGGGGGTGCAAATTTATTACATTAATAAATTTAATGTCTATCACACTTCACTATTTAAATAACAAAATATATATTTTGGCCACTTAGTTGAAATTACTTGACAACTTATATAAAAGTTTAAAAAGATTAAAATTTTGATATGTCAACATGACAAGATTATATTTATTTTTTAATCTTAGATATAATAATATAAGATTAAAAATTCATATATTCTAATCTAAACTTACAATTTAATATAAAAATATATGTGTTTACTATATTTATAACATACTTTAATAAGTAATTATTAAACTATTTATATTGATGATAATTTTAAAAATAATTTCAAAATTTTAATCTTTTACCTACATACCACTCCATTTTTATGTATTTATAAACCCTAAAACCTAAATTTCAATTTTTTGCATACATACCTGCTATCTATGCTGATAAAGTGTATTTTACTTTTTAAAAATTAAAAATATGTTATCTTTTTAATCTGATATGAAAGGTTTAGGTGGTATAAATGTAAAAGGTAAAGTTTAGGTGTTAGATATGTAAATACATAGGTATTGGGTGGTATGCATGTAAATTTAATGTCTATCATAGTTCAATATTTAGATAGCAAAATATATTTTTAGGTCCCTTAGTTAAAATCGGTTGATAACTTTTATAAAAAAGTCAAAAAGGCTAAATTTTGAAATGTCAACGCCATAAGATTATATTATTATTTTTTAATCTTAAATATAACAATAGAGCTGATAATTTAATTTAAAGCATTAAATTTTAATATAACTCAAAATAAAAAAAAAATTATATACTCTAATCTAAACTTAGAACTTAATATAAAAAATATATTTGTTTAATATATTTATAACTTACTTTAATATGAATTATTAAATGCATATATATTGATCATAATTTTCAAAAGAATTTCAAAGCTTTAAGATTTTTCAATGGCATGAGTTAAATTGAGGGCTTATATCTCATTTGCTTTCATGAAGATGCAAAGCATGTTAAAGATGAACATACACACACACTCACCAAAGCCTTAGAAGAAAATTCTTATGGCATAGTGAAATAAACTTTGATTTAAGATGTTCACACACATATTTATATATAAATACATACATATACAAATGTATAGATGGATGTGTACATACAGATACTTATGTATATGTATGTGTGTACATATATATATATATAATTTATGACTACCCTCAAATTCCTTTTCAAATGAATGTATGGTTTTTGCAATGACTAGTTGTGGCTAGCAAATGTACTCACTTATTTTATTTTTTATTGCCTTTCACATTTNTGGCATGAGTTAAATTGAGGGCTTATATCTCATTTGCTTTCATGAAGATGCAAAGCATGTTAAAGATGAACACACATACACACACTCACCAAAGCCTTAGAAGAAAATTCTTATGGCTTAGTGAAATACACTTTGATTTAAGATGTTCACACACATATTTATATATAAATACATACATATACAAATGTATAGATGGATGTGTGCATACAGATGCATATGTATATGTATGTGTGTACATACATATATATATAATTTATGACTACCCTCAAATTCATTTTCAAATGAATGTATGGTTTTTGTAGTGACTAGTTGTGGCTATCAAATGTACTCACTTATTTTATTTTTTATTGCCTTTCACATTGCTTTTCTTATTTTGGTCTCTTTTGATGCCTTTTGGAATATAAGTAGGTTATGATATTGATGGCAAAGGATATGATAAGGATATAGTCATTTATTGTAGATGTGATGTCTTCCTTAAAATTTGTCGCATCTTTTTGTTATATGTAGTCTTTAACCTCTTGAGAATCTCTTTATGTTATCTTTCCTTTGTGTAATTCTATATATTCACTTGCTTCTTCCTACATTTTTAAAGTCTGCACTGAGAAAGCGTGCTTGGGCATTTCAAAAGGGTTATACTCAAGGTTGTTTAGTTGCATCCACACTCATTGTGTGGTGCATCGAGTTTACTACATTTGTGTTAAAAAATTATACTCATTCAACAATGATGAGTTAAGCATTTATGGTGACTAATCATGACTTAGGGCCCGTTTGGGGCAGCTTATTTGGTGTGGTGGCATTTTGAAAATGCTCCTGAACTGTTTGGGTAAACTGCATTTTGACAACTTATATTTTTTCCAAACGCTGAAAATAACGTTTTTACACCGCACATATCGGTGACAACTTTCTGGCAGTGGTCTGACTTTTTCAAAAAAATAAAAATTTATGATAGTCACCACACCTAGCTTATCAGCAAATTATTTTTAATCAGCTTATCAGCAGATTATTCAATAAGCTTAAGCTGTCTCAAACAGACCCTTAGTTTGAGATTTCCGTTGTGCCCAAAAATTGCCAATATATTGATTTGAATGGAGTAATCCTACTCAAGTTATTCCCAATTTGTCAAGTGTTACTTTATATCACATATGAGGAAGTAAAATATACTTTAGAGCATAAACTTTTTTCACCATCTCTTTTGGGAGCATGCCCTTAAAGATAGTTTCATCTAATTCTCATCCACTCGCACCTGAATGAGTAGCCACGACGATAAAGTTCAAAATTGCATGGTAATATATATAATAATTAGGTCAACAATTGGGTGGACTATTCCGATTAAGTCGGTTCTATTCACCTATGACAAGGTATTGTTTTAGAGTATAAATAGCTTGTTGAATTCCTTCGGTTCAAAGTGATGTTCAAGAACAAATCTCTTTTTTTAATTTCGTTTGCAACATTTCCAGTGATCACCAAGTTCTTGGTTTTTCAAGATCAAAACTCATAAAGGGGATGTTATAGAGATGAAAAATATCATTAGTAATGTGTAAACAAAAACCCTCATTGACTTGCTATTTGTCATGGTATTCACGGTCCCCACTAGCGTTGCAGCGCCAAGTGCCCTGACTATGACTCCATTCAATTCCTTTGGATTAAGGTTCCATGATATCATTGCTAAGGAGGTGGCCATAACTTTTACTATAGTAGGTAATTTTGTACAATATCTATTATAAAATAATGAATATTTGTTAAACTATATGCTCACTCCTCATTATTTGAGGATATTTAACCAACTTAACAGCTGGACTATCTTCACAAGAAAAAAAAAACCAACATTTATAAAGTCACTATTTATAATATTTCAAATAATGGAACTAAAAATTTGTTAATAATATGAATTATGATTGATTTACATTATCCTTGATAATAAATAAGGCAAACTATACAACATTTGAGGACTTATAAATATGCATGAACTAATGAAATTTGTTTAATTTTAGGTTAGTCCCAATACTTTACTGTTTTATTTTTTATTATGGAATTAATTGTCTTATAATAAATTTTAAATATTTCTCTTCATAGTGACTGAAAAAAACTATGTTCAAATAAAATTTAACAAAAAAAGTAAAATTTTTACAATATATTAGTCTTAACTTAATCTTAATCTTCCATAAATCCATTCATGGAGCTAATAAAAAGAAAGAGAATAATAGTATCTTAGGATACCTCATGATATGTGAAAAGGGTGACTAAGGTAGGCATAATGGAAGTTTAATAAGATTTAGATGAATGCAGTAGCAACAAAAGCTAGTGTGGAGCTAAAGTTTAGGATGAGTGTAGCATGTTTGTGATATAATACATAAAGAGTTATGCATACTAATAAAATAGATTGATAAAGTAGTTATTACGTCGAATCTATTGAGAAGGAGCATAAAAACTTTTCATTAACATAGGGTTTAAGAAAAAATAAGAAAAGGAAAGGTTTGCATGTTTGCAATATTATATGTTTTTGGCATAGAATTGTGATGATATTAATTACATAAAAAACTATCACAAAAAGTAATCCTTAATCTTTACCTGTTTGTTATTATTATGAATATTTATTCATTTTAAATATGTTTTTTAGTTACTCCATATTTGAGATGTAATTGTTTACCTACATGATAATTGTTTTTTTTATGATGGAATATCACTTGTGTCACAAATCTATCATAATATTGAATTTTTCAAATTAATGTATAGCTTTTTCCAATGACTAGTTTTGACAATCAAGTGCACTCACTTATTTTACTTTCTTATTATTTTCACCTTGCACTTCTTATGGTACTCTCTTTTGATACAAGTGATATTCCATCATAAAAAAAACAATTATTTTGACTTAACTTTATAGACAATAAGTAGGATATGATACTGAATGCAGACGATTTGATAAGGGTCTAGTCATTTATTGTAGATGTGATGCATTCCTCAAAATTTATCATCTCTCTTTGCTATATAGCCCTTGACCCCTTGAGAATCTCTTTAAGCTTTATTTTCTTTGTATAATTCTATCTATGCACTCGCTTCTTCTTATATCCTCCAAGTTTGTCTCAATGAAAAAGTGCACTTGGGCATTTCAAGGGATTAAGGCTCTGTTTGGTGCAGCTGCAGCTTCTCAGCTTTTCAGCTGTAGCTGCGCTGCCCCAGGAAACAGTTGTGGGGAAGCAACTGCGGGGAAGCTGACTGTCTATTTGGTGCAGCTGCGTGAAACCAGCTGTCGGGCAGCTGTTTATGAAAAAAATACCATACTACCCCTGTTTGGTAAAACTGTTTAAAAGAATAGTATAACAACCATCAGTTTATGAATAAGAACTTTGTATTTACATATCTAACACATAAACTGAAAAAAAAGACCCATATGCAACACAATCTTATGTATTTACATATCTAACACATAAACTTTGAAGTTTTACGAATATTTGCATAGCTCCCAAAGATACAGCAGATCAGCTATAGATAAATAATTCATAGGGCAGCAATAAGAAGCATGTCCTGTCGAATAAGAATTATGAATTTCCGTTTCTACACCTAAAATTTTCATTTCATCTTTCTACAACCCACAATTGGCATTCATATCAATTTTTTTACCATAATAGAGAGTCAATTGCATAAAAAATAAAGATTAAAAAACAAGTAAAACGGGAAAAACAAATCCGGTAAGAAACAATATGTATAGAAATACTATTATACAAATAGCTCTTGTGAGGACTTCAGAAACAAGATAAACCAAAAAACATCAAACTGGAAAAAAAATAGCAATGATTCCACAGAAAAAATTTCAATTAAAGACACGATTATAGCTGCAAATTAGAAGTATAGAATTCTCATAATGTTATGCCACAAACTCCAACTTAGCAACAGAAAAATATTTGCCTCGCAAACATAACTAATGTCTCATGGCAACAATTCTCTCATATTTTTAAAAGTTTTATAGATAACTTACGAAATCACCATAAAAGAAGGGCACACAAAGAAAGAAACTCATCAAACCTATCCCAACAAATGTCCTCCGTTGGCCCTCTCTTTAACCAAAGTTGAACAACCCTAGCCAAAAAGAGAGAAAAAGTACAACATGTGTACGGCGAAGAAAGAAATTCAGAAATCTTTATATAAGAAGGGCACGAAAAGAGGGAAATTTCTCACGCGGGTCGGTTGTTAAGGCTATATGTCCGTTTATGATGTTAGGGCTTTGAGAGATTTTGCAGCGTTGGCAGCTTCATATCGAGGATGGAGATGTTTCACTGATGGGAGATGGGGTAGCACCGTCCTGAGCCGGATTTTCAGGCAGAGAAGGGCTGAGAATATGACAAAGATCAAACAGCGGTAAAAAAGGAACCCTCGACATTCTTTATCTTCGTCGAACAAAATTGGGACAACAGGGAAGGGGCTTTCGGCTCTGTTGCATCGGGGAGGATCGTAGCTTGCACGTGGGAGGGAGGGATTCGAAGGCAAGGAAGGGGATTCGGCTCTGGATGCTGCGATATGCTCGTACCGAAAGGCGGAAGTGGGCAGGGGTATTATCGAACCTTATCCACGAACGCGAGAAGCGAACTGGGCCGCGGGGTCGATCCCGCGGCCGGCTTTCCACCCGCTTCAGCTTCCTTCGGCCGCAAAAAAATTTAAAAATTTACGGTTTGGGGCCGCCCCGCTCGTAAAAAGCGCCCCCAGACAGAGCCTAAGTAGACTCAAGGTTTTTAGTTGCACCCACATTCATTGTGGGGTGCATCGAGTATAGTACATTTGTGGTAAAAAATTGGAAGTGCTACCTTATAAGGCTTTTAAGTTCTCATACTTATTCAACAATGATGAGTTAAGCTTTTCTCACGACTAATTATGATATGGTTTGAGATTTTCTTGGTGCCAAAAGGTCATCAATATATTGATTTACAATTGAGTAATCTTTACCCAAGTTATTCCCAAATTTTATGTAAGTCTAGTTACTTCATATCACATATGAGGAAGGAAAATATATATTTGAGCATAACTTTTTCATCCATCATTTTTGGGTGAAGGCCCTCAAAGATATTTTCATCCGTTCTCATCCACACACAAATGAATGACTAGCCTTGATAATAAAGTTCAGTATTGAATGGGAGTATATATACTCATTAGGTTGACAATTAGGTTGACTATTCCAACCAAGTCCATTCCATTCGCCCAAGACAAGATCTTGCTTTGGAGTTTAAATAGCTTTTTAAATTCCTCCACTTTAAAGTGATGATCGATAACAAAGCTCATTTTTTAATTTCCTTTATAGATGTGTCCATCATTTATAACATTCCTAACAATCACCAAGTTCTTGGTTTTCCAAGATCAAGGCTCATAAAAGAGTTCTCATGGTGATTAACAATTTCATTAATAGTGTTTAAGTAGTTTCCCACATCAAGCAACTTAGTACTAGACTTGGTGTTGGTGGTCCCCACTATTGTTGGGGCACAAAGTTCTCATAGATTCAACCAAACTAATAAAATAAACTATTGAGTCTCATGTTTATTTTTTAATATTAATAATTTAGTGTAAAATTCACTTATATTGGGTAATTTAAAATATTTTTAATGCAAAAAATAAACTTAGTCATATACAATAGGCTCCACTAATTCAATTAGATATTAATATTATACAATTTTTAAATACTTTCCTATAAAAATAGCATGAATGATTTATTTATTTTTCAAAATATTTTTATTGAATGTTTTTTCTTATGTTATGCAATATTGATTTAAGTTATTGAAGATTCATGAAATATATAAAGATGACACTTGAGTTGGCCACATGCATGATTCATGGCATCTTATAGATTTGATGATCACAAATTACAATATGGAACCAAAGCTAAAAGTTTCTTAATTTATCAATTGGTATGAAATATGTAAATTATCAACATAAATCACCTAAAAACTTTTGCATTAGTATACAAAAATGTATTAACTTTCATGTGTAAAAATTAAATAACTCAAAATATTTAAGGTATTCTAAAAAAGTATCACCTAATTCTTTCATTAAAATATACTTTTATTTGCACAATTTTTTATATAATTTTTATAAATTATAATTAATTATTTGAAAAGTGATTTTGTTAAATATGAATTTAGTTTTATGTATGATGACAAAAATAAAATTAAAAAAAAATGAGCAAAAAAAGTTCATAGCTATTGGATCTATAAAAATAATTATAAATGATCTCCACAAAACCTTATGCTTCTCTAAGAATTGAGCACTGTAACTATTTTTCTTACTTGTTACAAAGCAATAATTTATTTTACCATAAGTTACTTAAAAAACAAATTATGTAATTAACACCTTGGTGTGGATATAGGCAATGAATTAATCATGAAAAAAACATATCATTTATTTGCGTTAATTACATTTTAAATATAATGTTCACTTATCATTTTGATTACGTTGTTAGTTTTTCATTTTCATTGTCCTTAAATCGAACAAATATCACATCCAGACGTCCGGAGTCCAGTGATGGGGCACCATGTGTCAAGTGGGTCCACCGTAATACATTGAGATTTGTCAGTGTTAAAATTTGTGGTGCCTACTTGACACGTGACGCTCCACTATTAAACTCTGGATGCATCGGTGAGTTCTAACATAATACTTTTTCCTTCAAATGAGTGTTGGGGAAGCAAATCAGCTATATGGTCAAGTCTGTCTTTGGAATGATAGATTAGATGAGTGGATAATTGCAGAAGTTGATTTTATTAGTGACTTCATGATGCAGTTATTTGAAGACGAAGAACTTTATTTGACTCAACTGGGCCGTTGTAGTTTTGGAAGACACTTGTGACACGGATATGTGACACGTCTATTATTAAAAATATACGACACAACATTATAATATAAGACGACATTTACACGCATAAATCCCAATTCTTATGCATTTACATATCTCATATCCAAATTTTGTTCTTCATACATTTATACAATCCAAATGTTTCACATCTTCTAAAAGGTGAAATGCACACGTTCATTCATAAATAATATGGCATATATATAAAAATTGAAGTTGTGTTAGCTATGTAAAAACATAAGAATTGAGTGGCATGTATGTAAATCTTCATAATATAAATTATAAAAAATATATTAAATTTAAATAAACAGAAAATTAAGAATAATAAAAAAGAGATTAAAAAATTTAATAACATTAATTTTCCATATTGTTTGGTTTATCATATTGAAAAAATCCGCATGTCTTGTATTATATCATTTTAAATTTAACTTTTAAAAATGAAAATATAAGAATTTAATTAAAACTTTAATCTTAAAATAATATATATTTAAAAAAATTTCTTAAAAAAGTTTAATTCATTAATTATGACACACCTGTTCTTTTTTTTAAAATATTATTTAAATCAAATACTTCTATATATGTTAAGTCATACCTGAGACATGTCGGGCTTGTCTCGGAGTCATGTCCGCGTCCAATGTTTATTTGACATTGAACTATTTCTTAATTAGAAGTGTCCGTGCATCATAAAAAGACACGAACTTATAAGATATTCTACGGAGCTTTTCATGCGACATAAGACCGAACTCACTACAATATATTTTGTCATTGATCTGCCTCTGCCTTTTTTTAGAATTATTTTAAACAATTTGATTATTGTCTAGAAAAATATTGATGGGTTAGCAAACCAAGCTACTAAACTTATCTAATGCATATAATCATCATGTGCAGTTACAAATTTTGGATGTTTTGTGGATTGCATGAATATATTTGTATTCATCATCAATACAATTATTAAGTTTTTGGTATCACAAATCCTTCTTCATCTTCATCAATGCTGAGTTTAAATGTCACCAAAAAAAAAAAAAAAAATTGAAAAGTTCATGATTCAGTGAAATTGCGTTCTTCCTACGAGAAAGCAACGCGTCATAGAAACTAAAGCTTCGTTTGAGAAGTCATTCAAGTTCCGTCCAGTTGCTAGCCGACGCGCAGATTTATTTACGTTTGGTAAACCAGCATCTCCCATGTATTTTTTGTCGTTTTAGAACTCAGACGACGATAACCATTCCACGACGAGACTTTTAATATATGTAACAGTCAAAAAGCTATCTGTTCAAAAGAGTTTAATGTTTGTCTATCACAAGGGCAGGTGGGGATTCTGACCATTAAAAGTCTTGGACTAATCTTTCACATCTACCTCCTTTTAGTGGGAGCACAACAAGGCAGAAAATGACAATCTCTTACATCAACAAATACAATTACCTTTTCTGTTTAAATTTCATATTTGCCTTTTCATTTTTCCATGAAAAGTACTATAGAAGCTATAGCTTTTGCAGAAATGTCATACCTTGATGAGTTGGTGAATCTGGAATTGCAATATTTGTCTCATATTCAATATATTGATTTCTTCCAAGGCTAATGAGGAGGTTGGTGGAATAATATCAAATTTATATTATTTTTAAAAATTACTGAATTGCTAACTTTTAGAACTTCAATGCTTAGAAGTGGTGATGGCCACTACATGAATGCAAATGATGAAACATCACTTGTTGTCCATGTTAGCTCCATTTTTTTATGGACTACTAGTTAAGGCTGAGTTATCAATATTTAACGTGATATCTTGAACATGGAAAAGGAGCAATTTGTAGAGTTTTTTAACTATTGAAAATGTTTAATAAATGGTCAAAATATGCTTCGTATAAAGATGTTGAATTATAGTTTATTTAGATCATTCAGGCTGATAATGCATGCTTGAAAGAACATCTAGATACCATGTGTTTTCGTCAATATACAACAAGTGGCTTCCACAAGACTTTAGTCAAACCCTATACTTGTATCATGAATATAGGCACGTAATGAGTTACACCACAATGGACAATGTTCCACCACCATCACAAAGCCTGTCTCATAACCTTCACATATGTTAAAAATAACTCTTTAAAGGCTAGTGTCACAATCAACTTTTATGCAAATTTAGTACAAGAGTCTTTATTTCTTGGTTACTATCATGTATTGTCACTACTAATAACACTAATAAGAACCTATTTCAATAATATTTGATGTCTTCTCTTACTAAAGTGAAGGAAGATATTATGTAACATTTAATACTAAGAAAAGGTATTCAACTAGGTATTACCAATATTTCACTTTAGTTGTTTCCCATATATGAGATTTAGTGCTCTTGTTTTTATAGTTTATTTATCTTTTATTATTTGTGTATCTGAAAAGGGAAAGGATGTGTGAGAACAATTCAGACACTATTGGTTCAATTTTTCACTTATAATATTTTGGATCCATTTATAAAAAACATGTAACGCTTTGTGATAAACTAAAAACTTATAATGGTTCAGGAGTGAGAAAATCTTTATATGAATACCTTCGTTAATGAAAAAAATGTAAACAACAAACTAACATGTGATTAAATTGCAACACAATGATGCTTTAGGGGAACATGGTCTTTGTACATTCACTCTAACTCACCATAATAACATTCAACATAACTTGATAAGAGCCATAAAAATTTTGATGGGGGTGATAAATGGACCATGATGGAAGACACCAAAATATTTGATGAACATTTGGAAAGAAACTTGAATAAGGTTTGAGAAATAGTTAATTTGGGTAATAGATGTGTCACTCTTATGGGTTTAGGTCAACTTGTATATTGGTAGAACGCAACTACTTATTTTTCTCTTTTTTTTTTAGAGTCTATTGTGGTGCCCAATGGCACCAACCTTTGGCACTTTTTGGTTGTAAATTTTCTTACTTTATCTTAGATATTTATTTTTTTTTGTGGCACATAGAATGCATGCTTGTTTAATTTTATTTACTTAGTTGTGCTTATCCTAGTTATTGTGTGATAACCTACTACGTAAAAGTTTTTCTCTATTAAAAATGTATAAGAATTAAAATGAAGTAAAAAATATTAGGGGAACTAAACATATGTGTTCACTAACATGTTCTATGTGGTCATGATGGCATACATTGGCTTGTATGATTAAGTTATTATAAAATTCTAGTTTTCTTATGTATGCTTACTATAATAATTACAGCTAATTTCATGTGAGCAGGCCATCATACTTCATTGATATTTACACTATTTAATTTTATGATTTGATTTTTTCATGTTTCAGCTATGATAGATTTGATTTAGGCCTTTAGCATAGGCATCTTATATTCTTTATAAACATTGCTCTTTTTGAAAGTGGTAGATATTAGTTTTAAGATGATCATAATAATAGGTGTTGGCATGAAGCATACAATTTGGAGCATTTAGAGCATAAAAGCACTTGAAGTTAACTCCTTAGCCTCAATCTCATGAACATTCATGAACATTATAGTGGGACTTGGAGTTGGCCCACTGTAACAAGGCTAATTAGTGTTTAAAGTTCTTCTTATAAGTGCTAAGAAGAGTTTTTAAAAGCACTGGTGGAGAATTTGGAATGAAGGTTGTTAGCATAACTATGGTTGACCAACACAATAATGCTTAAACCTTAAAAATCCCGGTTAAACATAGGTTACATTAGAAATTCAAACATTGAGGGTGTTAAATAGTTTTTTGTGGCAAATTAATGGAGAGTTTTATGATTTTGTTTCAAATTTATTTGACTTATTTGAGAATTTTTACAGAAATTGGTTTAGGAAAAAAAATTTTGTGCTAATGTCACAATAAGTGAGATTTTAAAAAATAATAAAATTATGCTACAATATAAGCAATAAGAAAATTGATTTATAGAGTTTCTAGTAAGAATAAAAATTTTTCATAATTTTCTAATAATTTATAGACCATCGAATAACCATATAACAAGACCAGGTATTAGTGAGAACTACTATTGATCAACCACACATCTAAGGTTCTGCATGGCTTTATGTGGTAATATTTTAATGAAAATATTTTTCTATCACACTTGAATGAACGAAGAACAACATTGTTACAACTAGAAAAAAAAAAAATAGATTATAGAAATTTCTAACACTCACTAATGAAGTGGGCTTATGAAGAGTTATCAAACTTTCTTTGGAATGAATGCTCACCCTTCCCTTTCTCCTTCTTTAATTACTTTCAAATAATTTTTCCAATAAGAAAAAAATTTCTTAATTCATTTTCTAATAATAATATTGGTTCTTACTTCTTACATCAATAATTTAAGATGTACAAAGGAAAGAGGGAGAGGACCATGAGAACCAACTTGCAACTTCCATTTAGCTTCCCTTAAACCTCTTCTCAACTTTTTGATTGGGCCCTTCTTTATTTGGAATGATGCTCATCTAATATTTTCTTATAAATAAATATTTCATAATGAGCTTAAATTAATCTCCCATGAAAATTAAAAATATAATTCAAAATTTTCAAAGATTTAAATTTTAAAATTTTAAATTATTAAAAAAATATTTTCACAAATATCATAAATAAATAATTTTTCTCTTCATATTCAAAAAAAAAAAAAAAATTATTTTATTTTTGGTTCTTCGACTTTAAAAAATTGTATTCTTCATGTATTGGGCCCTTATAATTAGTCTTTTACTCGAGGGACATTTGCATATATACCACATAGTTATTATGTATTTATATTTCTAACACCTAAACATTCATATTTGCATGCATTCCACTCAAATCATTAACATCACATAAAAAAATAGCACCTTCACTATCTTTTGAAAATTGAAAAGCAATTTTTCATGGATAGGTTTATGACAAGGTGTCATAACCCTTAGGCTTTGTAGTTATTTGGGCATTTTATCTAAATAATCCAAAATTGTTCAATTAATTTTTTAGATTTTTTTTTTAATTAAGAGTTATCAAAATTACTTTCTTCCTTAGAAAATTAAAATTTATTAATTTTCTAGAACTTTTTAGGTTTTTTTTTTTATAATTAAGGGCCCGTTTGGGGCAGTTTTTTTGGTGCGGTGGCATTTTGAAAATGCACTTGACCTGTTTGGGTAAACTACGTTTTGACGGCTTATACATTTTCAAAACACTGAAAACCCTAAACCCTAAACCGCACATATCTAGGTGCAGTGACAGCTTTCTGTCTGAGATTTGGCTAATCCAAAAAAATAAAAATTTGTAATAGTCACTGTATCTAGCTTATCAGCTGATTATTTTTAATCAACGATTAGATTGTTCAATATACTGCAGTTACCCCAAACAGACCTTAAGAGATCAAATTTACTTTCTTCCGTAAAAAAACTAAAACATGCCTCTCAAGTTTAACTACCAAAAGTGAGAAGAATGTCTTAGAGCTCCACAAAAAAACTCTTTGAACTCTGTAATAAAAGTTACTCTAGCTGGAATAGAGCGAATATTATGAATGGAATCCGAACACGAGAATTAGTGGTATTTGGTAGTATTGTGATGGTATTATAAATCTACACATATCCGCACATATCTTATCTACACGTAAAATTTTATTCAAGGAATAAGATTGCTTCTTTGTTCCAGCAGCTAGGACCCAAATATATTTCCCATCAAAGGATGCTTATATATTGGTAAAAAAATTGTTGCCCTGGTGAAGTTTCAAACATAAGATGTCCTATATTTCTATCTAGCTTTTTTGACCCATATAAAAAGAATACAAGGAATGTATTAAGGGCCACAAATTGAAACGCCCTAGAGAGAACGTTACATAAATATTGGAGTTGCAAAAGTAGCCAGGGAAAAGATATTTGAAATCCTGAAATACTAAGACTTTAAAGGGGCTTTATGGGAAATGGTAAGCATTAAGATGTAGAGAATATTGTGTTTTTCCAAGGAAAAATGGGACTTGTTTTCTTAGAAGCCTAAACATCTATCTTTTTGACGTCCAGGTTTATTACCCTTTCCAAATTCATTCATGTCCAAATCTCACCGTCGTTTTGTCATTAGAAGTGGAGCCTAGCGGTGCAAGTGAGTCGAGCTTGTGAGCCGGCTGGAGTTTGGTATGATAAGTGGCTCTTGAACGTAGCTCGATGAACTAACAAGTCAAGCTCAAGCTGCTAATCCTTACTTGACCTGTTAGCTCATGAGTTAGCTCTTTTTAAAAAAAACTAATATAAATATATGTAATTAATATTAAATTTAAAGACTTCATTTTAAAATATTAAAAAAAATTTTAAAATAATAATTTATATTTTATTCTAATTACTCCTATTTGTCATTTTATTATAACACTATCTTTAATTAATATTATTTTCTCTCTTTGATAATAAACAAGCAGGTTTATAAACCGACTCAAACTTATAAACTTAAGCTCGAGCTCGAAAAAACTAATTAACCTTGAGCTCAAACAGAAAGTGGTTCGAGCTTGTCTCATTTACACACCTAGTGGAGCCAGAACAATTTGTACAATACTGGAAAAGAGAGTTCTTTTTTGGTTGGGCTGTGTAAAGTGATATTAATTTGAATTTGAGGCTAACTCTAGCTCAACTTTCTGTCGTGAAATTAGCTTGAAGGTTAATTTAAGTCGAGCAGACAATAAAAAATGAACAAAATTTGAGCCAGGAAAAAATTAATTTTAACTTATAATTAATAGAGGCATTTACAAAGACACCATCAAATTCCTATGCATTTACATTTCCTACACCTCTACCATGCTTTTTTATATATACACCACCCAACTCATTTTATACACATAAAAAATATCACTATTTTAAATTCTTAAAAAAATAAAATACACTTTCATGGCTATGATGGCATATAAATAAAAATGGGAGTTTAGTGTCAGATAATACAAACGAATAGAGAAAATATTTGCGTACGTAAGAGGTGTACGCAAAGCTGCATACGTCGCGGGGTTATTCAGAGGGTATAAGATAGTTATATCCGTTTTATACCGCATTTAACCTTCCTGTAACCTATCTGTAACCTACAAATAAGTTTCGCGCTTCTGTAGTTCTGGTAATTACAGGTAAGTTACAGGGAGGTTACAGGAGTGTATAAAGCGAATATAACAATATTCTTATGGTGGCAAGATGACGCTCTCCGATTTTTTTTTGCTCATTTTACATAGATCAAATTAATATCAATTTCAACAATGTATAAGAATCCAAAAAACACTGCACAAAAATGTAAATCATAGAGAAAAGGCTAGCATTAAAGCACAAACACAAATTTTCACATCCTCCAAATAAATTTCCAACTAACTTATTCTATAAAATACAAGGAAAAAATATGAATCGCATGAGGAAAAAACTATATATATAAATAACATTCAGAAAAATTTTGAGCTTGTGAAATGACTGCAAAACTTGCGAAAAACTCATGTGAAGGTTGTGGAAGAGCAAAAAAGGAATATGATATAAACTTACCATTGCGCCTCATCTTTACACTCAGAGAGCGCTGCTCATGCAGAGAGAGCACTCCAGTCTTTCCTTTTCTTTGGTTTTCTACAAGCATTCCAAAAAGCATTTCTACATCTGCACACCATAAGAATATTGTGAGCTATAATCATGATAAAGTTTGGCAACTTCACGACCAAATAGCTAATTAAGTGAAATGAGATTGGATAGTTGAGATTGTAAAAATTTATGCGATTTCTCTACTTTAAATATCATATTTTCTTTGAAATTGATCATATGATTTAATGCTTGTGGAAAATTTGGTTGGGAAAATTACGCCACTTTCCGGCATAATTAAGCCAAGCTCTGTGTTTGGCATGGTTATGCCAGGTTTAGGCGAAGCTCCGCCGGCCTACGGCGTAATTATGCTAGCCATGGAGTAGCTATGTCGACACCAGCTGAAGTCCCATTTTGGCAGGTTTATTATGGCAATTTTGGCAAGAGCTATGTAAAGAGATGCATTGGGACACCCTAAGAGAGCTTGGCAGCACTTTGGAGGCTACATTGATGTAGTTTTAGGGTTTCTTTGTAAAAACTGTGTGCCTCTTCCTTTTTCCTTGGGGAGAAACTCCTAAGGCTAGTTTTACCTTGAGTTGGAGAGCTGGTTGTGAGAGAGGTTGAAGGCTGTGCATAAGAGAGGTTGTGGAGAGATTCTCATTGCACATTGAAAACTTAGTGTATTGCGGTGAAACCTTGGCTTGGTTCCAAGTTTGTACTTTCCTGCACTTGTTTCTTCAATATTTTCAATAAAATCTTCAATGATTTCTACCTCATGGCTCGTAGCTAGCTCTACTTTCATGTTCTTATGATTTTCGCAGTATTTTACTGTGAGTTTTTCCCCATAAACATTTTTCATGCCTGTTGATGTGTTAACTTTTCAATCTTAGTTTACTTTGATTCTGAACCAATAGAATATTAAAATCCCTTGTAATCTAAGATTGCTAATTATGGCCTAGAAGGATAGGTAGATTAACCTACAATAATCTAGTAGAATAGACATATTGACNTTGATTCTGAACCAATAGAATATTAAAATCCCTTGTAATCTAAGATTGCTAATTATGGCCTAGAAGGATAGGAAGATTAACATACAATAATCTAGTAGAATAGACATATTGATAGTAAAAAATTGCAACCTACATAAGGGAACCTAGAAAACCTAAGAAATGCTACATAGTCGAGTCTCTCTTGATTGTAATACGATTTTTAACTCTCTTTATGACCAAGATTGTGTTCCTGATTGTCAACTATCATGTAAGGAATCCCATGGNTTTAACTCTCTTTATGACCAAGATTGTGTTCCTGATTGTCAACTATCATGTAAGGAATCCCATGGAAAAAAAACATATAGAGAATAATATATCGGTGTCATAAGAACATGAGCCTCATCACCTCTAAAGAACTCAAAGTTGTTCACTGCATTTTTGACTACTGCCATTTTTGTATATTGCAATTTTAGGACTATTGGGATTTTCATTCATGTCGCTTGATCCCTTCAAATTAGATTCAGCAGTTTAGTAAATCGATACACAGACTACTTATCTGTAGATTACTTGATCGGNAATAATATATCGGTGTCATAAGAACATGAGCCTCATCACCTCTAAAGAACTCAAAGTTGTTCACTGCATTTTCTACTACTGCCATTTTTGTATATTGCACTTTTAGGACTATTGGGATTTTCATTCATGTCGCTTGATCCCTTCAAACTAGATTCAGCAGTTTAGTAAATCGATACACAGACTATTTATCTGTAGATTACTTGATCGTCATGTAACTTATATGATTAATCGACTATTTTGCAACAATTTCAAGCAACGGATATAAGACGTATACATATATATATATATATATATATATATAACACAAGAGGTCAGAAGAGCGTTCGACTTGAACTTTATTCAATTTCCAATTAATAATGCTACACATTCAAACATGATGAGCTAGTTCTTGGTACCTTTTAGTATATTTGTGCATGGATACTAAAAAGAAAATATGCTACTAAAAAGCCAATTAAAATTAAGCCAAAGTTCTACAAAGTCCCTAGATTTTCTAAAATATTATTGTCAATTTCAGTGAACAATACTGCACAAGTTTTCATCGTTTTATTAAAATTAAAATAAAAATAAAACAAAAATGAAACACTAATAATTTTTACAACTTCCTGGATTAATGAAGGTTGCACAAAACTGTGATAATGTTACATATGCCCAAATAAATTTATGAAGTTTGACGAATAACTTGGGAGGTTGATGAACTCTAGTAGACCTATAAGTTTCTACCACACTCAGATAATATTATTAGGTTTCTACCAAAAGACCTGTTAATTTTGCCAAGATTCAGCAACCCAATTCGCTAATGATAAACAGTATCAATTTCATCGTATATCCCATCTAAAGTTGGCTTTATGAATCTTCAATTTTAATTCATTTCTGTTGAATGTTATTTGAGGTTTAAGCCTAATCATCGCCAAACCTTTTCGAAAGCTTCTATCCATATTACTTTAGATCTCCCCCTTCTCCCTAATCCTCAAACTATATATATATATATAAATATATATATATATATATATATATATATATATATGCCCAAGGGCAAATATATTAGATAAGAAAGGTATAGATAAGTGGGATGTTGGCCCACACTGGAACCCAAAGCACCCGGTATACAACACACACCAAGATTCCAAAAAAAGTACATGTATACCCCAAAAGAAAAATTAAAACTTAGACAAGTAAACTTTAATCCAAAAGTCTCCAAACACTCAGAGATTCAAATATAAAAGAGTGTGAGAAACGACCCAATGCATCCTTACCTCTTGCCTCTGGTTCTAGGTAAAGAGTCAGTTAACAAGTGATTAAGTTTACTGTCATTACCGAGATAATCAAGATATCTCCATTAAATTCCTGAGTTCCAGTAGGCCTCTATTCTTCTTCTTCTTCATGGATGCGTAAACCTTCCATTTTTCATTCAAAAAACTAGCTCATTTGATCAGTGTCATGGTCCAAAGATTGTCGGGCATGTGTAGGCTGTTGCACATCATCCGCCCCTTGTGCCTAAATGACAGTAACGACTTGCTCGATCTGATGAGGTGGTAGGGCCGCAGTAGAGAGCTCACATAAGGTAGAATGCTGAACTTGTAGCTGAGACACACCTATAGCTGAGACACACCTACGGCTGGACACTTCACCATGAGATTGCCAACAGTTATATCAATGATAGGTTCTTAAGTGAAGTATGACAAGTCTCCTCTGCCACCACCGACAGAGGATCTACAAGAGGAATCAAAGGGCCCACATCTTGAGCATTATGTAGAGGCTGAGTAGTTGAAAGATTGCACATGAGGGTAGTGGAACCTACAACAACGTCGACCTGTGGACTAGATGGTACAGTTACCACAATGTGAGTAGGGTCAGAAGAATCCTTGTGATGAACAAGAGGATTAGGAGGAGGGGGGATTTCTAAATCAGGCCGAGCACTTTGTTTTTTTGGTTTGAGATGG
>JXCR01014019.1:9585-36954 GCA_002079205.1 Phalaenopsis hybrid cultivar | reverse complement strand
ATTTGAATAAACAATAGCGTCTCAATAATTTAAGCAAGGTTTTGAATTTCCAAGCTTTTTGTAATCCCTACTAGCATAGTAATATTTTAGATGATCATGTAATAACCAATTTTGTGAAATCGAGTAAAAATTTTTGCAACTTTAAAATGTACCTTAAGTTTCGGATCCCTCGAATTAATTTTATAAAATTCTACACATTAAAACAATTAATTCTACATATAATACTATAAATAAATTTTGAATGGATTAGGAAATAGAGAAATTGGAAGTAGTAAATTTAAATAATTTAATAAACCTAATAATTCCTTAATTCTCCCACACCCTTTATTGTTTCCAACCGACCGACCCCCACATTTTAACCCTCTGGATGTATCGAATAGGGAAATCCTCTTCGGTCTTCAAACCCCTCTCCCATCTCTTTATTTTGTATGCATTTCACCATCTCGCTCTCTCGTTTTCCCCTATCAAAGGCTCCAGAAAAAGGTTACTATAGCCAAATGAGAACAGAGCCAAGCAAGCGACCCACCGTATTCCGCAAGCCAAGAATCTGAATTCCAGTACAAAATTGAAAGTTACATAACTAATTTTAGCGACATATGAAATCTTCATTTTTTTCCTCATGCTTCCATTTTGAGATATGCCACAAAGCGTGCATCTTTTTTCTTTCTTCTGGTAGTCGTCGGAGGAGCTGATCTTGTTTCTGAAGTGTCGGTAGTGGTTTGCAAATTTCTGTAGGAGCTTTGGCACAAAATTAGAGAAGGAAAAGAGAAAATGAGAAGATAAGAAGAAGGAAGAAAATTTGACAGCTTCGGAGGTGAGTTGCCGAAAAACTATTTATAGTATGTTTTGGCAAATCAATCATATTTTTAGTTAAATCACTTTATGAGCTAAGATATCTTGAATTTTTAAATCGTTTAAAATGTTAGGTTGGTTTCCTGAGGTGAGTTCTAGGCAAACGTGTGGAAACTTGTCGTAGAATAGCTCCGTAAATTCAGGTAAGTTACCAAAAGAATAATTTGAGTTACGAAAATTGCTTAAATGTTAAAATTTAATATTATGTCCAACAAGTTACTGAAGAATAAAAATCTAACGTGACAACCGAGATGAGTAATTACATTTACAAATTTTAGTGATCCATTTTATTTTAAAATGTATGTTTTAGTTCAGTTAGATTTACATTATAGCAGATTTTTCATATTGTTAGACAGAAATACATGCATGATATGCATGATATGTATGATACGTAAGATATGCATGAGATAGAAATATGAATGATATGGGAGATGTGCATGACATGAGCAGTATGTATGATGATTAATTGCACGTCAAAGAATGCATGTTAGCTGATGCATAAAGATGTCTTAGAATAATATATACTATGAAGAATGAAATAATTTATATATGAATTTTTGTATGTGCATCAAAGAAGTTCACCCCCTAAAGGTATAGAAAGAGGATATCAGTATGTCCGCGCACATAAAAATTTTCTATCACCATAGACAATTGTGATGATTCGATCATTAAGCATTATGCCGAAAACATAATATCGCTCACGAGGCAAGTAGACCAGAGCTTATCTCCCGAGAAAAATTGTGATGTTTACATTGTTAACCATTGTGCCGACAGAATAACATCGGTCATGATGCATATAAGGATCTTTCCACCCTAGACAATTATAATATTTACATCAATAACCGCTGTGGTGACAAGAGCTGACAGAGCAATAAAGGCAAAGAGTGTGTTAGGTCTTGTTTACAATGATCCTCACAGAGATAGATATATATGCAAAGTGTATAAAATAAAATTAAAGTAAATACTTATAGAAGATTTGAGTATTTTTATTTAGAAAAGATTATTGATACATGCATTAACATATTATCAAATACATACATTAGCATATTATCAAATGTTTTATAAAAATATGAAAGAATAATATATTATAAAATTTCTTATAGAGATGTGAAAAACCAACATGCATAACGATTTCTTTTTATTGAGTTACTGTAGTTTAAAAGTGTGATTACTCTTGGATTATCTATAGAAAGCTCATTATGTCACTTTAATAACTTTTTTTATATTTTGAGCTCTTAAACAAGATGAATAAAAGAGAAACAAATGTGCCTAGAAGAAGAGAACAACAAACAAAAATATACAAATGTATATAGGAGAATAGAACAACAAACAAAAACATACAAATTTCTAATTGNAACAAATGTGCCTAGAAGAAGAGAACAACAAACAAAAATATATAAATGTATATAGGAGAATATAACAACAAATAAAAATATACAAATTTCTAATTGTTAATTTTAATTTCTTTCTTTAGTAGCACTTTCATAAATTTTTTAATATTAAATTGTTAGTAAAAAAAATAGAATAACAAAGAATTTACTTCCACCGTTCGGCCATCCGTTCCGGTCTTAGTTAATTCTAAGCCTGGTACCAAACATAGAAAATTATGACCCAGACCCTGCCAGAGATCAATAAAGTGGCATCATACTCCCAAGGATCACAAGTAGATGATGTTAGTGCTGCCTCAATTTTAAAAGCTAACAGTTACAGAAGAAGAAAAAAAAAAGATAAAGATACATTAAACTTAATCATTAGGAATTTTACTTATACGATTTCCATGAATCCCTCTCTCCCTCGTTCTGTGCGTGAGTCTCGAACTTCCCTCTCTGTGATTGGGAAATGAGTAAATTTTTCTTCTATGAATTTATGAATCTTTACTTTGATCTCCCCTATTTGATTGCATTAAAAAGGTTGGTAAATTTGTAAATAGCAATTTTTGGGTGTTCTGTATGTGTCGAATTAGTGTGAAGGGGGTAAATTGGTTCTAAAATAGCTAAAAGATTGATATTGCAGTTTTGTTGAGAACATTAAAACTTTTGTGTGCCAGACTGTTCATTTAACTAAAAAAATCTACAAATCAGTTGTTTACAAAACGCATAAACCAAACAGTTTATCCAGAATAGGGGCAGAATGGTCATTTATCCAGAATCAGCTGTTTTCCAAACGCACAAACCAAACAACCAGCCAACTTATCTGAATCAGCTGCTTATCAGTATAAGCTGGATAAGCTGCAGCTGCCCCAAACAGACCCTAAGTGTCCTCGTTAATAAAAACCAAGAAATTTTTCTGACTAGTTCACCGAAAGCAATGACTACTACTTTTTCACAAATAAGCCCAACTCTAGTAAGTAAAAATACATATTTACATAATTCAGTTTAGGTTAAAAACCCTAGAAATTGACATAACAAAGCAGCTGAAGCATACCTTCATGATCAAAAATGTTACAGGCATTATACAAGAGAAACTGCATCCTGGATAATCAATAAATTAAATCAATACATAGTAGAAATCAAATCTGGAATTTAAAGAAGAGTGAGGTTGATTTCATCACCTGAACTTGAATGTTGAAATACTTACAAACTTTAATACTGGAGCGATAAAAAATTTGTCTCAAGCTACTAATAAAATTAATGCTATCTGAAAATAAGACTTCCATTTTGCTGTTGTCTCAAGTTCTCAATCAATGATTGGTAGAAAGATTTAAATGATTTATCATTTCCCTGTTCAAAAACGGTACACGTATAAGGAGTAAGTGCATGGAAAGAACTCAAACAAAAAGGTTGCCTAGGCAGTTGTCTGCGTACTACACAATGAGATCAAATAAATTTGAAAGGAACAATGTCTCTGCTCAAATTTGATTATGCCAACGACGAGAAATGGAAAATTATTCAGATACTTATATTCAAAGCAATTTCTTTAAGCTTTTAGGAAATTTAGAACTGAGCTTAGCAATAGCTTTAGATATTCAAGAAGCCTTGAAGAACTGTAGATAAGTTTACAGGAAATTTTAGTAATTTAACCGAAATATAAGGAAATTTCTTTATCAAGTGTACTGTATGCAATCATTTTCAAAAAATTGTAAAGCAAACTGAAGCAAATTTTGTGGGCAAGAAGAGTTTAACTGCATTTGCAAGTGCAGAAAGCTCAAGTTAGTTATGATATCAATACGCACGTCAAAATAGCACCAAGATAAAGCAGTAAACTTGACTTGTCAACCAAAATCACAAGAGCGCAGTAGTATAGGATCTTGGACTACATTCTGCTTCTTTTAATGGCATTCCTTCTACAACGAGGCTAGCTTCTTAACTTGATGGCATACTAACCAATGAAAATCTAGAGGTTGCCTAATGCAAATGTAAATAAAACCACTGAAAAAAAATGCATATTTAAGCGCAACTCAATAAAGAAATATCTAGAGATGTCCTCTCTAACAGCTATGATTTGACTGAATGTAAATTGCATAAAAGAATTTCAATAAGGAACCTGTAAATGTTGATAGTACTGCTCTGCGGAATCTTGTGGACAATGACCAGCCAGTAGGCCTTTGGAGACGAAATAAACAATGAAATCATCGCCAAACTTATCATACATTACCTTCTGGGCTGATAAGATTTCTCCAAAAAGAATCAGCTGACCAAAAAAAGAAAAAAAAAATGTTGCAAATGAGTCTCGATGCAGCTGACAAAAAGAAGAAAAAGTTTTAGCATACATGTAAATAAGTGGGTTACGTGCTAGATATGTAAATGCATAAGAATTGTGTTGTATATATGTAAATGCCCCAAAAAAATATTCAAGAATTAAAATTCATGATGTGTATGCCAACCAATGGAAAACAGTATAGAAAGAGAAGTGCAGGAAATTTATGATTTTTCAACTATTTTCAGTCAGGTAGATATGATTATGTAGCACAATTATGACCAAGATAGCCTATCTATACCCTGAAATTCGAAAAACTTCACATGGAAAATTGGCTCTGAACCATCCACTTAGAACTAATATAACCACATAACAAAGGTAGCAATTGTAGGCTAATAGCAGCAAAAAATAAGGTCAACAGAAAATGCGAAATCGAAATGCACCCATCATAATATATTTAAAGAAGCATTTTTTTCATGACAAGAAAGGGCTGCAGAATTGGATAGCACTCCTTGAACAATGTTTTAAGTAATATATATTATATAACTAAAGGTCACAAGTTTGAATCACACGACCACTCTCTCTAAAATAAAGGTATAAGGTTGCATAAATCAATCCTTCACAATCCCCAAACTGGCAGGAATCGTGCATTTGGCATACCTTTTTAAGCCACGGACTCCTTGAATAAAACTTCTTTGCCAGGACAAAAATGTGAATGTTCATCTAAGTATCAGAAAACTTCAAGAACATGAATTTTTTAACTTAACCACAATCATAATAATTTCATCCAGCATATAGAAACAACTGTAAACAATTACAAGAAAAAAATTTACTTAACCATTCATAAGAATGCATCTGGGAAATTAACCTGAATAAAATCAAAACTTCTTTCATTCATTCTAAGGCGCTTAGTTACTTGATTTCTTGAGTATCTCATTCATTCTAAGGCGCATATTTTCTGAAATTGTTTGTTTAAATCTAATTGAAGAGTCACAATCTCAGGGTTTTTTTTTTTTTTTGTTATTTCTTTCAAGGCTCTGTATTTATGATGGCTGCATTGTCATATAAAAGCAGCAATCAAATATTAGTTGCTACACTCTCAATAAGATCCCTTCAAGTATTTATAGAAAACTTGCAATGCAGTATTAAGTTGATTCTAAAGCCCTAGGCAGATTCCTAAAAAACTAGAGGGTACAAAACACCAAAGCCTATCCAGTATAATCCTTTACAAAGCAATTAGGTATTTGGACAAAACAACAAAAAAGAAAAAAAAGGTCCATACGCATGGCTTGCACAAAAATATTTACATTTTTTAAAAAAAGTACAGCAGTAACATACAGATATTCCTACCGTATTAGCATCACGGAACTCGAATGACTTGTCCAAGACACTGTACAAGCAGCAATTAGATGCAAATTTCTCAATAATGAAGCTCCGAAAACCAGGAACCTGAATGGTTAATATGTCCAAAAATTCAGTCTTTTTTTAAATCAAAGTTCAGTACACTTAGCGCAAGTACATGTGCTTCTTAGGGAAGACACCAAAGAATGCCAAAGAACATAAAAGCACTTGCTCATAAAGATGCTTCATGCATGCAAGAACTTCTAGACACTTGGGCACAAGAATGCAGGCAGCTCTGTGAGTTTATGCAGTTACGCTTATATGAATGTGCTTGCAGTTGTGTGTGCTTATGAACGATTAGGAGAATGTGCTGACAGAACAACTTAATATATACTGTCAAATGAAAATAAGGAAAAGTTACCCTGTCTTCATCAATATCTTTAGAGCACCAGTCTTTAATAAGTTTAACAAAAATCTGCACACAGATCTGAAAAAAAGTGTTGAATATGTATTACATCATCCTTGTCTTTTAAAAGACAACTATTCTGCAGAAAAATGACAATAGGCATACCTTCCTCACTAGAACGTCTGTATGACAGCATGAGGTTAACAACAGTAACTGCATTATAGCATCCAAATACCCCCTACTATTTTGTGCAAGTAAAACGGAAGAGAGCTCATGTGTTACCATAACATGAATGAAAGCAAATGAAATTCGCTGCAGTTCTTGCAATTCCCGCATTTCCTGCAGGAAATAAAAAAACAAAATTTTTTATATCTGAAATAAAAATTTTAATCTTTCTTCTTTCATAGTGCCTTGCTCGATCATTCACTATCTCAGGATGATATGAGCTCTAAACAGTTTACTAATCAATGTTATATCAAAAAGTTCAAATCAAAAACTATTTGGTATGTAATACGTATGCTATGGAAACCAACTTCAAAACAGTGTAGCCTAGTAATGAAAAACAACTTCAAAACAATGAACTTTCAATGCATCTTTCCATCATCATAAAATGAAGTCACGTGAGTCCTCAACTTCCACCAATTTGAAATGCGCAGGAGAAAATGATGTCACATGAATCCTCAATGAAGCTTTATTCAGAAGAACACGGAAGCCTATCAGATAGACAAACTCAAACAAATAGAATTTTGAAAAAAGAATATTTCTGATCAATCTTTAAAAAAGATGTAGAGTTCTCTAAGAAACATCTCCAACGTCAAAATTTTGCTCCAAAGTAATTCTGAAGTTCTAATAAACTGCTCTCAATTTCAATCTAATAGCCATTTATAGTTTGGAGTATGGATTTTATTAGAAGTGGCCGATGTGGACTAAAGCAAAAGTACTAGTAAAATCTTAAGTAGAAATTATCATAACTTTATCTGGTCTAACATCATTTTTTATATGATTTATCAATAACTATAATAAATAATAACAAGCCACAATTTTCAAACAAGAAGATTAATGAATTTTTGATAAAGCTAAATAATACAACTCAACTTGTTTCAATCCATTATCCTAAAATAATCTGGCAACGGAGGTTGAAAATAAATAAAATTTGAATCTTTTATAAAA
The DNA here is from genome assembly GCA_002079205.1 of Phalaenopsis hybrid cultivar. Classification (NCBI taxonomy): domain Eukaryota; kingdom Viridiplantae; phylum Streptophyta; class Magnoliopsida; order Asparagales; family Orchidaceae; genus Phalaenopsis; species Phalaenopsis hybrid cultivar. Next base: position 29,549 of record JXCR01014019.1, on the reverse strand, counting down.
GAAGGTTGAAGGCGCAAAAGCAAATAGATTAAAATTATGTATTTCATTCTCTAGGCTCTAAAACAACTCCAACAGTGACTGGGCAGACAACTTCGCATTGTTACATTAAATAGAAGCATTGCTATCTGTAGAGTATAATTTGCACAGGTAGAGGATAGTTGTGACATTAAATTTTTAAGAGGGGGAATTCAATCAATGAAGAGAAAATAAAAGAGAGACTAAATGTTGTGATAAAATTACTTGAAGAGCCCATAATCAAGCATCTATAAAATAGATGTCAAAGAAAAGGGAGAAAATATTATAATTCAAATGTAAGAGAAAAAAATAGTCAATGCAAGGAATCAAATGATGAGAAAATTGAATATTATGGTTCGATAATCCATGCATACAAAGTTAGGTTCTAAATGGGAAAGATCTTATGTCATCAAAGAGTAAGTCAGACTACGAGTTTAATGACTTAAGTTTTCTAGAAAAAAAAAACCCCATAGATCAGAAGCAAAGATGATCTAAATTTTTTTTTACACTAAAAAGGGAGAATTCTTTTTAACTCTTTGTATAGAACTTTCAATATTTGAATGAAAAATTATTAATTTTCACATGAATATTCCAAATTGCTAAAATTGAATTCAGCGTGTGACAACATGTTGAGCTCCGTTTAAGGGCGAATTCAATAAGTAATAGCAAGGAATTTACCTCACTTAGAAACTTGAACTTGTCACTTTAGGAAAGTTTGGTGAAGAACAAGGGACAATACTATAGATTTGACCTAAATTAATAGTTTTATTTTGAGTTATTCAAATTAGAATTTTAAAGAAAGCTTAAAGCAACATTAGGAAATATTCCTTCCTAAATGTGCGCTTTGTTGATTAAAGAGATATATATTAACGTAAATTTTGGATCGAAGTGATCTTAGCTTAAGGTCAAATTTAAAAATTATGAGACTACCTCATGGAGGAGAGCTAAAGGACCAAAATTAGACTATATGTGCCTAACGAAGTTATCTTGCAAACATTTTTGTTTGAGTCAAAATATAAAGATAAAAATATCTATTAAATTTAAAAGCAAAATATTCTTTATATCTTCACAACAATCAAATTAGGGAATTATTCCTACAAAAATTTCAAATACTTGAAACTAAATTTGAATATTATTTTAAAGTTTTTATTCAAGTCATTCAAGTTCAAAACTATTCACGGGGCAAAACATAAGCATCGTATGTTATTCTTTAAATGTATCTTTTAAAAATTTCAATGGCAAAACTTGGATTCCAGCCCCCACCACACTTACCCTCCAAAAAAATTCATTCAAAGTTTCAGAAGTGCAAAACTCATTACCAGTAAAGAAGAAAAAAACCTTGTAATGAACGACCTCAATTGCTACCAACTATTAAATTTATAAATCATTATACTTGGAAGGAATGACATTCTTATCGATCAAATCATCCCAACGTTTTAAATTGTGCAATTAAATATTAAGGAATTTTTGTCCGAGATATTTAGAGGCATGAGCTACAAAATTAATAAATTGTGCAATATAATAGTATAGTACTAAGTTCAAAGTATGTACTGAAAAGTAGTATATTAACAACCTAATACAATAAAGTTATAAATTATTCAAAAAAGTAACATGATAATATTCAAACATCAACTCATAAAATAAAAAGAATTATACAAAAATTAAGGTAAGATATAAGAATATCACAATTCAAAAAGAATCTGTTCGAACTAGTTGCTCTCTCACTCATACTATCATCCATCAAAGTAAGAATATAACAAGCTATCAATGTTAGACTTTCTAAATTCAAAAATCTCAATAACTCTTATCACCCAATGAGCCATCATTAAAATCATCAGCATAATAATTTATTTTCGCCGTCATCTCAACCTCATTTGTATCCATGTTAGCTCATTCACCCTCAAAATAAATTTCAACCATCTTTTGCCTATTTAATCAATGTCAATTAATAACAATATTTACTAGATTTGTTAGTAACAATTTTAAATCCTTAATTGTATGTTATATGTGCAAAAAAAAAAAAAAAATTCTTAGATATTTTATATTTATATTTAATAAAATTTACACACATACCACACAATTATTATGTATTTATAAATCTAACACCCAAAGATTGATATTTACACATATAACATCTCTGTCTCATAAATCTATGCATAAAAAGTTGTATTTCTTTTGTAACCACATAGTGATGGAAATATTTTTTTATGTGATGTTAAGGATTTGGGTGGTATGCATGTAATTATGAAAGTTAAGGTGTTAGATATGTAAATACATAAAAATTGTGTGTTGTGTACATAAAAGCCACTTATATTTGTTCTAGAAGAACCTTAGATCTAATTATACATGCAGTGTTAAAATTTAGGAAAGATGTGCCTTGACAGGGACTCATATTATGTGAAGCGCAAGCCTCATCGCACATTTTTCAAACAAGCATCGAGGGCCTCAAAATGGGCTTTTTCATATTGCACAATTATAAACCATAGTTTATCAATGTGGAATCACATGCCTTCCTCAAATTCGGCAGATAAAATTTCTTTGTAGTCGGCAAACTAAATGAAAGTCTCTAAGAACTTGTTTTAAAGTAGTTCCATTTCAACAGACGAAAAATAAGCAACTTCCCATTGTTTTTCTTTCTCGAGATCTATCTATTCTTATGCGCCAAGATCTTAGCATTTTTTTTTTAAATTTTAACCGCATGGATTAAAGCCTACTCTTTTCTAGATAGATCTTCAATAAAGTCTTCAACGACCTTGATAGTTGATTCTCTTTTAGTTTTCTCCTCTTTGAGATCATTGACTTTTACTTCACGCTACTTGATAGAGCTAACAATTTATTAACTTCTTTTGTCCTTCGACAAATATATAATTTGATTGCCAACTCAAGTCATTAGACTTCACTAAAATCAATGAAGATCTAATGAAATAGTGCCCGGTATAATGTGAGTTGTCATTAAGAATATGTAAAAAAGTTTAAGGCGATCAATGAAACTCAAATTTCAAAGCAGGATCAAAGTAATAATCTAAAAAAGAGGCTTTGTAATTTTAGCCCCAAGTGAAAGAGCAAAAATTTTAGTCTTGGAATTATCCATATAATTGCTTAAAAATTCACTAATCAACACAAAAAAAGAAACGCAAATACTACTCAAATAATCCAAACGAACCTTTTTTTTTTCTAGCATTTTTTTCCATAGAAAGTTTATATGCTTATCTTCAATAAAATTAGTTTATATGCTTATCTTCAATAATAATCTTCTAGTATTTGACTTCACATGTAGATCAATCGAAGTCACCAAAATCATTTGTTCCACAAAAGATTTAGCCAAAGTCAACTAATCAATGTTAACAAAAGAAAATATGTAGAATATAAATTTTTTTATTAGTAAATTTAAATAAAATCTAGAGCAATCATGATAAAAAATTAATGAAACATCAGGCGCAACAATCAACTCTAATGAAGAAATAAAAGAACAGATTGCCAATGGCTCATAAGGAAGAACTAAATGCACGCAACCAACTTCAATCAAAAGAGCATTATTAAATTTGTCAACAGAAGTCGATGAATCAACAATATCAACGGGTCTTACTCATTTGCAGCTTCTCCCCAAAGAGTTAGTTATTCATATCCCTTCAGAATTCGCTCCAATTTCTCCTTCCTATATTTTGTAAGGATGTTTTGAACACGTTGTTCGTATGGAAGATTAAATTTAGCAATGGGAATATTAGCCATTTTGAAAGGAGAGAGTTTCAGACACAAATAAAAAANTTTGTAGTCGGCAAACTAAATGAAAGTCTCTAAGAACTTGTTTTAAAGTAGTTCCATTTCAACAGACAAAAATTTCAGCATGCNTTTGTAGTCGGCAAACTAAATGAAAGTCTCTAAGAACTTGTTTTAAAGTAGTTCCATTTCAACAGACAAAAAATAAGTAACTTCCCATTCTTTTTCTTTCTCGAGATCTATCTATTCTTATGCGCCAAGATCTTAGCATTTTTTTTTTTAATTTTAACGCATGGATTACAGCCGACTCTTTTTNATGCCTTCCCATTCTTTTTCTTTCTCGAGATCTATCTATTCTTATGCGCCAAGATCTTAGCATTTTTTTTTTAATTTTAACGCATGGATTAAAGCCAACTCTTTTCTAGATAGATCTTCGATAAAGTCTCAACAACCTTGATAGTTGATTCTCTTTTATTTTTCTCCTCTTTGAGATCATTGACTTTTACTTCACGCTACTTGATAGAGCTAACAGATTAATAACTTCTTTTGTTAATTGTTTGTAACCTTCGACAAATATATAATTTGATTGCCAACTCAAGTCATTAGACTTCACTAAAATCAATGAAGATCTAAAGAAGTAGTGTCCGGTTTAATGTGAGTTGTCATTAAGAATTTGTAAAAAAGTTTAAGGCGATCAATGAAACTCAAATTCCAAGGCAGGATCAAAGTAATAATCTAACAAAGAAGCTTTGTAATTTTAGCCCCAAGTGAGAGCAAAAATTTTAGTCTTGGAATTATCCATATCATTGCTTAAAAATTCACTCATCAACACAAAAAAAAGAAATGCAAATACTACTCAAATAATTCAAACAAACTTTTTTTTTATCTAGCATTTTTTTCCATAGAAAGTTTATATGCTTATCTTCAATAAGATTAGTTTATAAGCTTATCTTCAATAATAATCTTCTAGTATTTGACTTCACATGTAGATCAATCAAAGTCACCAAAATCATTTGTTCCACAAAAGGTTTAGCCAAAGTCAACTAATCAATATTAACAAAAGGAAATATGTAAAATATAAATTTTTTTATTAGTAAATTTAAATAAAATCTAGAGCAATCATGATAAAAATTAATGAAGNAAAGGAAATATGTAAAATATAAATTTTTTTATTAGTAAATTTAAATAAAATCTAGAGCAATCATGATAAAAACTAAGGAAGAAGTAAATGCACGCAGCCTACTTCAATCAAAAAAGCAATATTAAATTTGTCAACAGAAGTCGCTGACTCAACAATATCAACGAGTCTTATTCATTTTNAATCAACTCTAATGAAGAAATAAAAGAACAGATTGCCAATGGCTCATAAGGAAGAACTAAATGCACGCAACCTACTTCAATCAAAAAAGCATTATTAAATTTGTCAACAGAAGTCGCTGACTCAACAATATCAACGAGTCTTATTCATTTGCAGCTTCTCCCCAAAGAGTTAGTTATTCCTATCCTTTCAGCATTCGCTCCAATTTCTCCTTCCTATATTTTGTAAGGATGTTTTGAACACGTTGTTCTTATGGAAGATTAAATTTAGCAATGGGAATATTAGCCATTTTGAAGGAGAGAGTTTCAGAGACAAATAAAAAGCAGGTGAAAATTGAACGTTCAAATGAGAGCTCTACACTCACAGTTATAAACTNGTTTTGAACACGTTGTTCTTATGGAAGATTAAATTTAGCAATGGGAATATTAGCCATTTTGAAGGAGAGAGTATCAGAGACAAATAAAAGGCAGGTGAAAATTGAACAACGTTCAAATGAGAGCTCTACACTCACAGTTATAAACCTATGGCTGCTGATGCGTACAAAAGGACAAATAACATCATTGCCAACACGACAACCGATCATGGCAAAATAATTTATCAAAAATTACTTATATATGTAAAATATTTTACTAATTCTTTTTATTATCTTTGCAAAGAAAAGAAGAATAATTAACTTAACAAATAAAATAGGCCATTTTTAAAAAAGGTAAGTAATTTTGATGTAATAAGAATCAACATAACGAAAAAGATAGTCTATTACTCTTCTCACAGTTATCTTCCAAAGATCTAAAAAGAAAAAAAAAATTACACATAAAAATATTCTTAAGATGTGGTTCAAAAAACATTATGAATAACCCTACCGAGCCTAAAACATAAAAAATGGTTACTCACTAAGAATATTATGAATTTGACATAACTTCTATGACTCGCCAAGAGCATGGTGATCTCATCAAAACATACTCAAAATTAAGACTAGTTTGAAACATAATCATCCAAAATCATAAGCTAGTCATTAGCCTTTAGACTTTCACTAGCTATGCCGGCAACTTCATCCAATGAGTACGCAACTACAATCAATGTGCCCATAACCTCATTTAAAGAACATTTCATTCAAATTTATCATTAGCTGCCATTTTTTAATTTGTTTTATAGCAACAATTCAATCTTGCTAAATATTTTTCTTATTTACATAGCTCAACATGTAGCATTTCCTATAGCGTTAAATCTCAATCCAAACCTATAAATATGGACGTAGGGATAGAGCACGAGAAGCGCAATCTTTTTGTACTAAATAACATAATCTCTCTCTCTCTTACGGTTCCGATATTACCCATTGATAAATTTTGGATCCAACAAACATGTATAATTATAAATAAATAATTAAACTTGTAAAGGGAACTATAATCTATCATTGACCCAATTAGAGTGGCAAAGAATTCAAACTCAGTTATCCATGTTTACTAGAATGACATGAATTATAACAAATAGTACTAATGGTCCAGAATAAAGCAATAATAGAATTTTTATGTTGAATACCATTTATCTAATAGAAATATGACATAACACCTAAATTACATAAAAAGATATTTTTTCCATTACAATTGCAATTAAAGATCTGACATGAAAGGATACTCGGGGATGGAAACTAATCCTAAACTTCCTGTAACCGAAGCAATTCAATAATAAATGTTAAAATAAAAAATTTGTTTAGAAATGGATAGCCATCAAGGAAAAAAATTCAGTAAAAATATTTCAGTTCCAGGATAAAGCAAGCAAAATGAGAGTGGCTATGACCTTCAACAAGATAATACATATTGCATCTTATGATTCATAGAAGAATATAATTTAAACAGTCAACAAAGACATTATATGGAAAATCATAGCAATAATAACTGGCACAAAAACGACTTTCCATGTGATAAAAACTTAAATTACTTCAATACTCCCAGGGAAAATGACACAAATTTTAGCTGTTTCAAGCATACAAGGCATTAATTAATGCTTGATCTGTCAAAGGTTGTGTTTTAGAAGTGAACATGAACAGGCCAATATCCTGTACATCTTTCCTCGACTGATCTCCCATATGAAGTAATGGTACAACCAAAAAAAGATCATCAGCTACATCAATGTTATTTCTTACAATAAAAGAGATGAAAGAAAGAAGCTAAAAGCTATTCTCAAGCTTATCAATAAAAACTAGTTAGCTGATACCATACAAATTATAAATGTCATAAAAGCTCTATTTGTTCAATTAACAAATAAATTTTACATCAGATAAAGTAGTTGAAGTCCCATGCATGGGGCAGTTTATATGATAAATTTTACACCATATAGAAACACAAGCTTGAAGCTGCATGACACAAATTACAGGTTCTTTAACCTAAAAGTAATAATCATCCAGGAAGCACAACAAATCTTACATGGTATAGCTGAGGACAGAGTACACAAAAAGAGGCAAAAAAGATATTACAAACATTAATTTCATGCTTCATCCACATTATTAGATATAGAAGTGAAAAACATTTTATACCTCTGTATTGCTCGCATGACCAGAAGGGAACTCTCTTGATAGCGTAAGGAATACTCTGCTTGCTATTGTAGGGAATATTTCCTCCAATATGCTCTCCAAAGAGGTGCCAAATTTGCAAATCACTTGATTGAGTAGAACAAGTAAATCCACCATATCTTTTGGCTGCAATAACCATGAACACAGTGTTCTAATAACATAAAGAATTCAAGAGCATACATGTAACATTAAAAATGAAAAATATAAGTACGTGGCAGTAAAATCTGAAAGTTGAAAGCTCAAGCTAATGAGAATTTGCAGAAACCCTCTAAATGGACATGAAGCAAAACCAACTTCAACAGCATGTAAAATCCTATTGGTTGTATCTTAAAAGCAATGTCTTAGATCGGCACCTAAAGGCAAATTTATCTCGTATTAGCCTATGGCCAAATCGATTGAATCAAGAGCCGAGTGTGATGCCTCATTTCATTTCTCCGAGGGAGTCGAAGAGAGGAAATGGAATAGAGGGAGAGGAAATAAAGAGTCGAACAAAGGGAAGAGGAAGCAAGGAGGGTCAGAATTCAAAGAGGTGAGTTCGCCCTTTAAATCATCGCAGTCTACTTACCTGTAAAGTAGAGCGGCTCTGGGGCGAAGGAGATGACACTGTGGTTGGTCCAGGAGGTGTCATCTAGCAGCTTACGGCAGCGACATGGTGCTCGTGTGCATAGGAAGGAGGAAGGCCACTTGTGGATGTGATCTGTCGAGCCATGATTGAAGGAGCAGAAGAACTTTGCAGCTCTGTTGAGAGGAATGAGCTCTTCGTGTGTGATAGGAGTGGATTCTCGCGACTGATGGAGGAGGTGACGTCGAATAAGCAACAATTGAAGTTGCGGAGGAGGAAGAAGAAGAGAGCCCTCTTGTGTACGAACCAAATCAAGTCTGTAGGGGGGGAGATTGCATGCGTGAGAGGGGCTTTCGATCGAGATAAATGGATGATTTTAATCAATTAATTAATTGTTATTTAATAAAAATATCATGATTTTCCTCCAAAAGTTGAACCGGTTTGGCCCGAATAGGCTCCCCCCACCCCCCTGTTCTTTTCCTTAGGCGAGAATTTTTTCGCCTTCTAATTTGCATTTCCCGTCCATCTCACTTCTATTAATATGTATTTTTCGGTCTTAAGATTTTCAATTTATGTTATTTCTGATTTCAAATTTGTGAGGACAGTCGTGGGCATCTTGTTTTCCTCTCGTGGATTGTATCCGACGAAAAGAGTTTGCCCTTTAAATCATCGCAGTCTACTTACCTGTAAAGTAGAGCGGCTATGGGGCGAAGGAGATGACGCTGTGGTTGGTCCAGGAGGTGTCATCTAGCAGCTTACGGCAGCGACATGGTGCTCGTGTGCATAGGAAGGAGGAAGGCCACTTGTGGATGTGATCTGTCGAGCCATGATTGAAGGAGCAGAAGAACTTTGCAGCTCTGTTGAGAGGAATGAGCTCTTCGTGTGTGATAGGAGTGGATTCTCGCGACTGATGGAGGAGGTGACGTCGAATAAGCAACAATTGAAGTTGCGGAGGAGGAAGAAGAAGAGAGCCCTCTTGTGTACGAACCAAATCAAGTCTGTAGGGGGGGAGATTGCATGCGTGAGAGGGGCTTTCGATCGAGATAAATGGATAATTTTAATCAATTAATTAATTGTTATTTAATAAAAATATCATGATTTTCCTCCAAAAGTTGAACCGGTTTGGCCCGAATAGGCTCCCCCCACCCCCCTGTTCTTTTCCTTAGGCGAGAATTTTTTCGCCTTCTAATTTGCATTTCCCGTCCATCTCACTTCTATTAATATGTATTTTTCGGTCTTAAGATTTTCAATTTATGTTATTTCTGATTTCAAATTTGTGAGGACAGTCGTGGGCATCTTGTTTTCCCCTCGTGGATTGTATCCGACGAAAAGAGTGGTGCCCCCGCCAATCTCTATCCCCCGGTGGTGTTTATCCTTGACAACTCCACCTCCATCTTTCCTCCTTGCCGCCTACCGTTGCTGCCCATTAATCCAGTCAGACAGCTGTTCCACCCTCCCTAAAACTTCCATGGATCTCATCCAGTCCACCAGTCGCAACAGCATCTCCTAGACATCCCGCCATCCCAGAATCATTCGCAACTATCTCCCACTTATCCCTGGTTTGCTGCAAGTCCCTCCTATATTTCCTATCTAGCCCCCATGAAATCAAGTCGCAGGTCACAATGCTCCCCACTATAGCCCTCTCCGCGAGACTTCCCAGCCCCAGCTGATCTCGTAACTCCCCTTTCCCTTCCCCTTCTGCTACCTTAACTACACCTCATAACAACCCACGCACTCCATTGTAGCATCACCCAAACCTCACAAAACTGCCAACAGCCATGTCCAAGCCCCAAACCTGCTGCCTTGGGGCCTCCCAAGCCTAAACCTCCTAACGTCCAACCTACCCTTCCTTCTATCAGCTGCCTCCACTCCCTTCCCTGCTATCACCGCAAAGCCTTCCTAAAATCATCCCGTCGACCGCCACCAATACATGCCCCTTCTCACTACTATACACAGGTGGTCTCACATCCCCCTAGCTAGAGAATCGTGTTGCGTTGTATTTCTTTTCTTGTTCTGAGTCTCGGTTGTAATGTTTATGAATTTGAGTAATAATATTATTATTCTTTTGTAGTTTTGACCATTTTTGTCTCCAGTATCATTTGGTATTAGAGCTAGCCCAACCCTAACATCCGCCCTCACCCAAACCACACCCACAAAAGTTTGTTCTTTCCTATTCCCAACCTAGCCAAAATCTTCACCTAACCCTAACTCCCTTTCGCTGATTTTCAAAATCAGTGACCATAAATTTTTTTGTGGTTTTGGGTATTTTCTTCTCCGGTATCTTTTGGTATCAGAGCTATCCCAATACTAATCCTATCCTAGGGCTTCCTCGCATCCGCCCCCACTCAAACCACCCCCACAAAATTTTGTTCTTTCTTATTCCCAACCTAGCCAAAATCTTTACCTTGCCTTAACTCTCCTTTGCTGATTTTCAAAATCAGCGACCATAAATTATCTTTCTACACCCTCTCTCACCGTCCAACTCTAAACCCTAGTTATGCCCCTAATGAGATACATGTCTGAGGCTTCTCGGGAGGAGATATGACAAGAGATCCGCCGACTTCAGCGGTTGATTACGAACATGGATGATGAATTCCAATGGGAGGTTACCCTTGACCGTGCTTGAATGGTCAAAGAGGAGAACGAAAAGACATGAAGACAAAACGTGAAACACAACGTAAGTTCCTACAAACTTACTACCGCAAAAAATTGCAGACTCAAGCGTCCGAAGTAGAGAGACCGCAACACTAGGCGCTACCCCCCTTGCTACTATCCAACAAAGCCAATTTGCAAGTCTACCCCAACCAGAAAATGCTGCAGGTGCCACAGCTTTGGACATGTGGAAGCAGAATGCACAACCAGGAGAGTGATCTACTTCATCGAACATGGCATCATGGAAAAGATGGGTAAAGACACCGTGATGCTGAAGACAGTGAGGACATAAACGAGGAGAAGCTACTTCCAGTTGAGGAGGATAAGATACACTTAGTCCTAGCTGAGCTTGCGGAAGAGACTCCATCTGACTTCATTATAAGTGGTCAATACAGTTATGAGTCTAAGCAGCCCACATCATACACAGGGCCCCATATAGAAAAGAAATGCAAATGTCTTATCTCTAGACCTCCTAAGTTGTCCCTACAGAGGGAGGTCTGACATGTCAGAAATGAGAACATTGTCTGCTATGTCGAGAGCATTACATGGAGTTATTAAGAGGTTAATTTCAGGTTAGCATGGGACACCTCGTCAAATGCCAAACTGAAGAGATGAACCCCAACTTTGAAGTAGGCCCGAGGAGTTTGATGGAGACGAAAATTCTGCAATGGGATCTGGTTCTTTTCTATGGGGAAGGGGTCTCTCCTGAGGAGCCAGTGAGAGTGGCGAAACTTGATTTCAACCCAAAATGAATTTCTCCTCACATACCAACCTATCTCATTTGCAACCAGTCGAGTACGAAGAATGGAAGAAACAGGTTACAACTAGGATAGCGATATACCTAATCCTTAGAAATGCTCGATTATCTACAGTTTCAACTCAAGTCATGTCAAATTTGAACGGATATCTCTTCTATCAGAATGTGCTTTAGAACGACAATGACTACTAGTTCAACGTGCCAGAAGACTTGACGTCGTGCCACGAGGAGCGAGAAGCTTCGACAAATGAGTTCGAAGCTACCCTAATCCCAAAAGGATCACACGGGGGGTTTTCCTTCCAAAAGCTGAATCAGTTTGGCCCGAACCAACTCAGTTGAGAGAGAGGGCTGAACAGGCCTTCCTCCTCTTTTCATTAGGCTGGAATTTTCCTTCCTTCCTACATGCATTTCTCGCCCATCCCACTTCTATTTATGTGTTTTTCGTTCTTAGAGTTTCAAGTTATGTTATTTCTGATTTCAGATTTGCGAGGACAGCCGACGACTTCCTGTTTTTCCCTCATGAGTTGTATCCAACGGAAAGGGTGGTGCTCCGGCTGTATCCCTATCCCCTGGTGGAGTTTATCCTCGACAACTTCCACCGCCACCTTACCTCCTTGCCACCACCAGAGTTGGCCAACAATCCGATCGGATAGTTGTTCCTCCCTCCTTGGGACTACCTTGGATCTCATCTAGATCACCAACAGCAGCAGATCACAACCATCCCACCATCAAAAAATCAACCGCAGGTCACCATCCTCCCCACTATAGCCTTTTCCGTGAGTCTTCCCAGCCCCAGTTGATCCCATAACCCCCTTTCCCTTCCCTTTTTGCCAGTTACCTGTAACAACCTAAACAATCCACTGTAGCTTCGACCAAACCTCGCAGAACTGCCATCAGCCATCTACAGACCACAAGCCTGCTGCCTTAGGGCCTCCCAACCTACCCTTCCACCGACTACCTCCTCTCCCTTCCCTACTATCACTGCGAGCCCTCCTACAACCAACGCGTAGGCCGCCACCTAGCCCTGCCCCTTCTCACTGTTGTCCACAGGTCATCTTGCCTCCCCTAGCAAGAGAATCGTGGTGTGTTGTATTTCTATTTCTATTCTGAGTTTTGGTTGTAATCCTTTCGAATTCGAGTAATAATATTATTATTTCCTTTGTGATTTTGGGTATTTTTTTCTCTGGNTTTATGTTATTTCTGATTTCAAATTTGTGAGGACAGTCGTGGGCATCTTGTTTTCCCCTCGTGGATTGTATCAGACGAAAAGAGTTTGCCATTTAAATCATCGTAGTCTACTTACCTGTAAAGTAGAGCGGCTATGGGGCGAAGGAGATGACACTGTGGTTGGTCCAGGAGGTGTCATCTAGCAGCTTACGGCAGCGACATGGTGCTCGTGTGCATAGGAAGGAGGAAGGCCACTTGTGGATGTGATCTGTCGAGCCATGATTGAAGGAGCAGAAGAACTTTGCAGCTCTGTTGAGAGGAATGAGCTCTTCGTGTGTGATAGGAGTGGATTCTCGCGACTGATGGAGGAGGTGACGTNTATGTATGTATGTATGTATGTATGTATGTATGTATGTATGTATGTATGTATGTATGTATGTTAAATTGCATTTGATTAAGGTTGTAGAAGTTCCACTTCTGAATCGAAGAAAGGTTGTCAGAAACAAAAAAAATGTTGGTGTTTTATTTATTTAAGTTTTATTGGTTTAAATGTAAGAACTAATATAATGAATTCAAAGAAAATAATAATAATAATAATAATAATAATAATAATAACAATAATAATAATAATTAATTGTTACTTGATATAAATATATGTATATAAATATTAAATCCTAATTGAAAATAAATAAATTACATAAAAATATATATAAAGTTAAATTAAAAAGACTAACTTTTTATTGTCAATATTTTATTTAAATTTTTTGAAAGAAATAATTGCATATATATTATAAAATGATGATAATAATTAGTAAAATGATAAAAGAATTACTACTATAAATACATCAATAAAACAAATTAATAATGATTATTTATGCAATTGATTTTAGGTTTTTATTGGAGATCATTGAAGAGAACGATTGACTGCAGAATCATCAGTGTTTGAGGTGAGTACTCATGCTTTTATACTATAATAATATTTTATTTCTTCTAGACGAAATGCATTACTGGTATTATTACTAGTAATATTTAAATTACTGTAAACTTAAGATTTTTAATTCTATTGAATTTTTGTTCATATTTATAGGAATAATATGTGTTCTCGGGATTGTTTAAATTATCATAAATATTGAATTTTATATAAGTATATTGACTTTTACGCAAATGAAAATGAAATAACTATTAGTAGATAGTGATTTCATATTATTTTTATGTGTCTGCTTGACTATGATTTAGTCGCTCCTCTATTATACTAGCAGGAGAACGCTAAGATACTAGTGCACGTAAATGGAAAGAGATATTGATATTAAAATATCTTAATTTTATAATTTTTAGATGATGCACCTGTGACAGTCGTACAGATATACAAATAATATAAATATGTTATTGATATAATAAGACACATTGATATGATGAAATATCACAAATGATCATATTAATAAATTAACCAATATTTTATATTGGTTTACTAAAAGTTTAACTGTCATGCATATTGTCTTATTTTTCCTTGTATTATTGTAGTTTAGGAACGTGAATATTCATTGATTTTGGTTAGGTAATTGTTGTTTTAAACTAACTTTTCAGATGTAATTAATTGATTAAAAGATGAGCAAAATAAAAAAATATATTTATAGAAAACACGGACATGTAATAAGATAAATTTAATTGTACTACTTTAATCTAATTTCTTGAGTAGCAATTTCATTTGTTAATAGTTAGTTATAGAAAATAAATATAAAAAATTTAATTCTCATAATCCAACTATTTATACCCGCTTTGATCAATTGTAAGCCCCTGGGCCAGGTCGTGACACTAGGGAAGGCCAACGAGATAGCGATTGTTTGGGAGAGGGGATCGTGGTTGTCTAGGAGGATAGATCACAACATACAGTGACTCAAATGATCTCTATACATTCACAAGTTAAGCTTGCTGGGAAGGCAACAAAGGGATGGTGTTCTGCACCTGTGAAAAGCGGCGAGATTTCGACACTTGGGAAGGGAATGTTGGGGCTCGCAGCTTGCAAAGACCAAAATTTTCCATCTTCTGCTCATAGACTCGTGAATATAGTTGTTGTGGCATTCCATCGGCGTCCCTTCACGAGCCATTCGTGATTCAAGCTTGTTGGGGAGGATCGCAGCATGCGGGAATGGCCCCTTCGTGAGTCAATTGTGATTCAAGCTTGTTGGGGAGGATCGGAGCATACAGGTAACGTCACTTCACGAAGGAAGCCAACGTGTGGGATCATTGTGTTGAACAACTAATCGCGGCGTGCAAGAGTTTTGCGCCGCCCTTGATTGCCATGTGCGATAGGGATCATGGCAAAAAGGAGAAATGTGACATACAAGAATTCAGATTGTGGCTTTTCGAGTTATGCGCAGCTTCCAATAATTCTATCAATCCGCGTATAGAAATTTCGGGATCGCGGCGTCCAAATTTTCACACATGCCAATCCGACATGCAAAAAATTTGAATCTCATGATTTTAATGGAGTTTCAAAACCATGCAATGAATCATGGCGACCAAAAAAAAGGATGTTTGGGAGGCAAAACAAGGGTAAAAGGTCAATCAAATCAGATTTGGAATAGAGAAACATTTCTGAGGGGATGTTCATGACCCTCGAAAAAATAATAAAGAAAATTGTGGAGTCCGACACAAACCCACCGTCGCCTGCAATGGGATCAAGCAACTTTGTTCAGAACGGATGTGAGCGGTTGCTATTAGAAAAATTCATGTGTCATCAAGGCAGCATCGCTGTCTCAGGTGGATCTGCAGCTGTTAGATCGAGTGAATAAATGAGAAGCAGACTCGAGCGCAGCACTTGGAAGGAAGACATGACACTCAAATGGCTGAAACAAGAGACTGTAAGCAAAATTTGAATGGCGGGCAATTCGGGATAGGAGTAGACCAATTTGAAGGATTTAGACTCGAAACAAAGAACCATGATAGGTGGAACCCCGACAAAGGGTTGCATTCAACCGCACCAATATCTATCATCTTAACAACCATACGGGCAGAAAGCGATTCTAGAGCTTACGTGGATAGGCGAACTAATTATGAGGTGTGCTAAATTTATGGAAGAAGAGAAATCAAAGGAGTAGGTACATTGATATCATTTTTAGTTTTGTTTAAAAAAAATGCAAATAACTCAAAAATTTGATGCATTTTTAAGCCGACGCGTCTCGAGGCCCACCTCGGCCTGGGTGAGGAGTACACCTCATATTGAGACAATGAGGCATGTAAGTTTCATTACATTTTTTGTAGAAAATGTTGAGGTAGGTTTCAAGGGGCGCCTCATATTGCGCAATTTAAAAAAAAAGGCTTAGGTCCATCAAATAGTTAAATATCTATAATTAGAGGCAATATTGATGATAAAAAAAATTTAAGAAGATGACATATATAACTTGCCTACAAATTAGTTTTCAATCTCAATCATTGATAAATCCGTTAAACCGCAAGATATCACATAAAGTGAAAATATGAGTAGAGAATATGTTTGAAGGAAAAACTAAAAAAAAATAGTGGGTCTAAAAGTGATACTCGTCATGAAATAATTTATGAATGCATAGATAATAAATTAAGTGCACAATAAACAATATTATCATTTTCTGAAGTGAATACTATTTAAAAAAATAGTTTTAGCTATATTATCATTATATATATTAACTCGTAGCATACGTGAAAAAGACATTACACAAAGTGTTGATAAAAATAAAATATTACAATGAATGATGAGTCACCTCAACCATATTAAGCATTAAAATAACATAATGTAGCTTAGAATGCACAATCAGGGAAGAAAATATGAAAATGGAGGCCTAAGAGTAAGATCTAATCTAAGTTATAAGCCATATATGAGCGGTGGCACATTCATAGACTACCAAGCATATGCAAATAAGATAGACTTGGAATCTGAGATCATAAAGATATGTGCATCTATAGAGAAAACGATGTGTAAAAAGTCTCGACAAAAAAAGTTTAATCAAGTATGTCACTAAAGTTGGAAACAAAATATAAATGCAANACATTTTTATAGTCTTTATACATCTGCCGCCAGCTTATTTTTATAAGTGAAGAAACACATACATAAAACTAATTAATCAAAAGTAAACATCAAAGAAAATATAAATTTAATTTTCATATTTTAAAAAATACATTCAATAAGCAGCATGAAATGTTTCTTTGCGGATAGCATCCTTACATTACATTTACATTTTCATTATTTGTAGAGCTGGCAAATTGATCCCAAAATTATCAACAAAATATGTCAAAATCCTATTTTATTAAAACAAAGTGAAGGAATTTAATAGCAAAAGAAAAAACAAATACTACCAGTTAATTTCAAGAAGCCTTGGTCGTGAATGATAAGACCTCTTGAAACAAAATTAATTTGACTAAAAAGGTTCTAGGATTGTTTGTCCCTCATGATTTTGGTGCCTCTTGAGATTGATTAAGCTCCTCCTCTCTTGGGACAAATGCCAAGTAATTTTAGATCTTTTTTGCTCCAGTATCAAATAACGGAGATATTATTATGAGATTTCAAAGGTTGTGAGAGTGATCTGAGAAGATTTACAATTGGTGGAAGGTAGTTAGTTAAGGTCTGATTTGAAGACGTAAGTTATTATGGACGATCACAATCATATTTCATTAAATAAATGAGAATATACATAGCATACGAAATGAAACCAAAGATGAGGGAAACTCAAAAGGAGATGCACTAAAATTCCTCCCTGNTAAGCTCCTCCTCTCTTGGGACAAAAGCCAAGTAATTTTAGATCTTTTTTGCTCGTATCAAATAACAGAGATATTATTATGAGATTTCAAAGGTTGTGAGAGTGATGTTAGAAGATTTACAATTGGTGGAAGGTAGTTAGTTAAGGTCTGACTTGAAGACGTAAGTTATTATGGACGATCGCAATCATATTTCATTAAATAAATGAGAACATAAATAGCATATGAAATGAAACCAAAGACGAGGGAAACTCAAAAAAAGATGCACTAAAATTCCTCCCTGTAATTTATCCATATGTTATAATGGCAACCCCCTCAAGATCTTACCATATCTGAAAATAAATAATAACATTATAATCTAAAAAATTCAATTAAATATTTGANCCTCCCTGTGGCAACCCCCTCAAGATCTTACCATATCTGAAAATAAATAATAACATTATAATCTAAAAAATTTAATTAAATATTTGATTATTTCTCTTGATTCATCAATTTAGGCTAATTTATATAATTCCAAAGTAAATATTAATATTTAAAATATTTCCTGGAAATAATATATAGTGATTTCCAATCTCATGAAAAAATAAATTAAAATAAAATTAAAGTACTATTAATAGTCATGATATTGGTCTTTTAAAATTGATATTATGAGAGGCCTTTATTCGTCTTGCTTCAAAAAGCCTCACATGGAAGCATATAGAAATCCTAGAAATTAAGGTGGTTAGAGTTTTAAAGGGGGCGCATCTAAGAAAGTGAACTAAACAAATGAAAGAATAATAGTCAGTCATTGAAGTGTAAGGAAATATCTCAAGGGTTTCTTGTATCAGCAATGTCTAAGCTGCTAACTCAGAAATGATTATGGCTAGAAGAGGGAAATACAAGAAAAGATTTCATGCCAAATGTGCGCTAATATAAAGAACAAGATAATAGGAAAAAATAGGACAAAAATGAGAAGGGGAGAGGTAGGTGCATGTGCCTTTGCTGAAACAAATACATTTTATTTCAGTTGTTGGTGCGTGAAGGCAAGAAAATGTTTATTGTGCAAACTCAAATACGGCCACAAATAGCCATGCATTCAAATAATAATAGATTGCCGCATATGCCTTCTTGACAGTGTCAAATTGTGTGATAGGCATAAATGTCTTAGGTTTGAAGAGTATTCAAAGAAGTGATCCTCACCATACTTAAAATAGAGATATAAACAGGTATATGTAACAAATAAAATCATACCTCACTATCCACAAGCAATTGTTTAAATGCCATTGGAAGATAGGGCAAAACCACTGTTCCCAATAGTTCAACCATGCGATGAAGATATGATGTAACCTGCATATTTTGTATATAAATTGGCAAACAAAATTAAGTAGATTGTGGTAGAAATATAGATCCACTTGATACCTTATTGCGTAAGGGTTTTATGTTTGGAAATGTGACCAGTAGTTGCAGAAGAATATCCAATGTCTGGGAATTCAAAAACCAAATGTTAGAAACATTCAATCGTTATTTTTGAGAAAAAGAATTGGTAGGTTTTCCACGTAAGCATGAATTGCAGGTCATAGTTCTAATTAATGTTGAACCATCAAGAGATAAAAAGTAGTCACATTCACCCATAAATAATGTAAAAAATAAATTTTGAACAAAATAGGACACAACTTGAAGTTGAAAATAGTAAAGTGACAATTCATAAAGAATATGAGGCCTCTTGCCTGCCTGAACATCAATCCAATTGCAGGGCGACTAGCTGTCACAGTCCGCTCGCTAAAGCCCTAGACCATAAGCAAACAATGAGAAGTATTAAAAACGCTTGCACTGCNTATATATATATATATATATATATATATATATATATATATATATATTTATATATATATATTTAAATTTAAATTATCACACTTGTATGGTCATATAAATAGAAATGAAAGATATTCGAATTTAACTTCTTACATCAATATTTTTAAATAATTTGAATGAGCCGGTTTTATGTCGAAAATGAGCCGAACACGAATAAGAATATATAAATCAGGCTGAACACGAATATGCTCTTCACGTGCAATTTCTAACATGGGTCAATTTCGAACATGATTCATTTCAAGCGAGTCAGACCTGAACTCGCTCAAGCTCGAGTCGTTTAAGGCCTAAGGGAAATTTACATGTGTATCACCCAAATTTATAGTTTTTGTTGTATTTAACTTCTTAATCTTTACTATAAAAATTATTAAAAAGAATTGTCTGATTTAAATATCAATTTAAAAAATTCAGGACGTGCAGAACATGCATATCAGATGCATGTCATAAATTAAAGAATTAAATATTTCATAAAAATATTTCTAAAACTAAAATTAAAAGAAGTATATTTCTTATGTAAATTTTAAGAAGAATTTACATGTATACCACTCAATTTTTATGATTTATGTATCTAACCCCTAAAATTAAAATTATATGTACATTCTACTTTTTGTGCGATATATATATATATATATAT
>JXCR01014018.1:44773-61811 GCA_002079205.1 Phalaenopsis hybrid cultivar | reverse complement strand
AAATACGAAGCTTTGATTACAGGATTAGAGTTGGCAATCTTAATGGACATAAAAGATATTACCATTTACGGTGACTCCCAACTCATCATTCAACAAATTGCTGGACAATACAAAATTTTGAAGCCCAGACTGTCAGAATATTACCAGTACACGATGAAACTACTGGAGCAGATTCCCAACGTGACTTTCTATCAGATTCCTCAGGTAGATAATGCGCATGTTGACGCTCAAGCAAAACTCGCTAAAGAATTGGCATGTCCCCCGGAGGATTCCATAGAAATCACAGTACAGGGCAGACAAGTTCTATCCAAGATTAACATGAAAACTCTACATAAACTCGGAAAAGAAGAAAACACAATAAATGCGATTGTAAATATCAACGAAGACTGGCAAAAGCCATTAATAGAATATTTGCATACTGGAAAGCTGCCAGAGGATAAGTCCGAGGCAAACCAGATTACAAAGAGAGCTTTGTCATATGCTCTCATAAATGGTGTTCTCTATAGGAGATCGTTCTATCAAATGTGGCTACGGTGTTTGAGCAGAGTCGAGGCACAAANAAAAGGTGCAATTTAGAGCAGAAATGAGCAAGAAAAAATTTTTTTTCCTGACACATTTCGATATGTCTTTCTATGTTTAATCTCATTTACACTTCTCACACATTTTTGAATGAAATTACACTTTAAAGAAAGGTTATTTTTATGCTTATTTTTTAGGTCTATTTGTTAGGAACACAACACAAATGAAAATGGGCGAAACAAAGCTAAAATGGAGTCAAACGAAACAAAATGGTGGAGTTGCACAGGGTGGGCGCCGACAGTGCCAGAGCCGGCGTCGGCAACACCAGAGAGCAGAAAATGACGTCAAAATGGCGCTGATAGTGCTCGGGACGGTTTGGAAGCGATGTTGGGCGAATTTCTAGAAGATTCAATGTATTTGGACATTTTTTGGAGGGTTGCTTGAGGCATCTCTTGGGAAATTCGTCCCTAGACTATAATAGAGTGCTTTTATGTCAGAAAAAATGGTGTGTGTGAGTGAAAAAATGAGGAGAATGTTTAAATATTTTAGAATAGGAGTAGAAATGTAGATTTCTATCTTTTTGGAGAGACTTGTGAGGGGATTTTGAGAGAATATGTAAGGGAATGTTCTAGCATTGCATGGATCAGCGGGAGACTTTGTGGGAGAGATTTTTATCTTTCCTTCAAGGGGAAAAAGCTAAGTATTGTGTTCTTCATTATCTTATGATTTTGTAAATATTTATCTAGTTGATTTGCTTTGATGAAGTGAAGTTTTTCGTTGTGTTTCCTTTATGCTTTGTGATGTGTTTTTCTTACTTTTTCTTCTTATTAGAAAATAATGGCATGAGAGAATTATGCCATTAATTTCCTTTTACTTTTCTTTTGCAATGAGTATGATTCATGTTTAGGATATTAGGATGCATGCTAGAAGAAGTTTTAATTATAAATGTGATGGTTTTTACTTGCACTTCATTTACATGACAATAAAGGTTTGTTGTAGTGTTAAAATTTGTTGTAATTGTATTAAGACCCGAGAGGGCGGTATAATTCTCAACAAAGTGGAACCACATTTGATTCCATGAAGGAGTATTTCGTTCATTGAAAAGTGTAAAAAAATAGGGAAATATACATTGTTGGGCGTAGAATTGGAGATTTTAGGGTGACAGACTAAAATCCCCAGTTTGGTCCTAGTGTTTAAGAACTAAAATGAGAGTTAGCCTTCACGGGAAGGAAAGTGAGAGCCAGTATCCTCCCAACCTAACCACAAATTTAGGGACTAAACCTGAGATTAGCCAATGATTTTCTATAACACTGAATCAGGGTAGAGAATTAAAATTGCTCCTATTTGACACATACAATATTTAATGCATCTAATTCTTTTACATTATCCAACTCACTACATAAAAATAATAGTTTTTAACATCACTAAATTCTCGAAACCAATTCATCCAAAAAGGGGTTATCTTTAAAATTAACATATGCATTAAGGAATAGTTATTATCATTACATTTAACATTTGCATTTAGAAGTAGTTGTTAGATAAAACACCATTTTAATTGACATTCCAATCTAAGGCCTAATAACAGTAGACTAGAACTTTGACTAAGGACCTCTTACCTCACTGTGGGATCGATAAACAAGACTCCATTAGAGCTTTGTATTACTTGAGTGATACGTATACTTGTGTTTTTATCATTGTGACTATAGAGAATACATAAAATTAAGCATAAAAAAAAGTTGCATCACAGACACAGGAGTTATAGCACCCCAGACTGGTGTTATAGTGCTCGTGACTGTTATTGGATGGCTTTTGGGTGATTCTCAATGAATCTAGACACTTAGAAAGGCTCTTGAATGAAAATAAGTGTCTCTTGGAATGAAAGGATGTGTCTCTTGGATGAAGAGATGTGTTTCTTGGAGAAAGTAGGGGTTCTTATTTCTTTTTAAATAAAGGGTTGGCGCCTCTCATGAGGATAAATTTGGAGGTAATTAGAGGAGTCTAGAGAAGAAATTAGGAAGTGATTTAGGAGGAGTTTGGCAAGAGTTTATGGAGATGTAGATTTCTTCATTTTCTGGAGAGATTGGTGAGGGATTTTGAGAAATATGAGTAAGGAAGTATGAGCGGTGCGTGGATCGGCATGAGACTTTGCTGGAGAGATTTCTTCTTTCTTTTAGAGGTAAAAAACTAAATTGTGTTCTTCATTTCCTTCTAAGTGTTGTAAACACTTTCTAGTGGATTTTCTTTGATTTAAAAGAGATTTTCTATTGTGTTTTATCCATGCTTCGTAAGGAGTTTTCTTTACTATTTTCTTTTAATATGAATTAGTGGCATGTGCAAGAAAATCTGTTTCATGATATAATTATTTTTTATTTTCATGTGATGAGTAATATATCCTTTGCTTCATTGACATAACTTAAGTGACAATAAATTATGTTAAAATTTGTTGTAAGTGAAACTAAGACTCAGAAGAGTGGTGATCTAGCAACTTGAGTGCACTCACATTGATCGGTTGCCTAGTAAAATAATTTAGGCGGCAATGCAACATTGAACAAAATATAATTTAATGATCTGTTTCTATTAAATGCTTCTAGGTGATAGATAATTTCATAAAACTAATAGAATACTAACCATATCTATACACTCGAAAGAGGGGACGTAGACATATGTTCCTTGTTGGCACATAATTTATTACTTAATTCTATCAATCCTTTTATTGTTTTTGTCATTATCTCCATTGTACTTTTTTTGCAATGAAATAGATGCATGTTCAGAAATTTAGATTTGTTTAGATATTATCTTATTTTATTAATGTGATGGTATTTTCACCGGCTCTTAATTGACTTTGTAAACTAATCACTTGTGATGTTAAAATCTGTTGTGAAACATAATGACCAGGGAGGGGTATGATTTCACCCAACTAGTGGATACCACACTTCATTGTAGGCAGAGTCATCACTATCACTTATGGGGGAGTGCAAATAATTATAGAGATAAGTTTTGATGGGCGTAGAATTGGTTAGTTCTAGAGTGACAGACCAAACTCTTATTGATTTTTCTTAAGGTTTAGTACCCTGACATTGGGATTCAACCATCATGGGAGAATATGCTACGGGTATATAAATGTGAGAGGCTAGATAACACTGATGTAGAATCGAGATGTTAAGGGATCAACCTTAAGTTAGCTAATATTCTTTGCAAGCACCGGGAGGGGATAAAGAATAAAGTATGCTTCTTTTTGTCGCTGACAACATTATATTTTAAGCATTTCATTCCTTCATGTTATTTAGGTCATTGCACATGAAGGGTAGTCTTTATTATCTCAAAATTCTTCAAACCAATTTATCCAGAAAATTTATCTTTAAATTTAATATTTTCATTTAGGAAAAGTTATTAGAAAAACCACTTTATTGGATATTCCAAATTAATGTATGATATTAGTAAACTATAATTAGCATAAAGAATTTTGTACCTCATTTCTCTGTGGGATCGATACTTGGGGTCTTAAAAGAAAACCCTATATTACTTGAAATGATATGTATACTTGCTTAAAACCCCTAGTTTGTGAAATATAAATCAAATTCTAAATTTTATAAAATATTGTTTTGCACACTAGCCGCTTAAATATAAATTGGGTCAAGTTTTTTGGCATCTTTTGGAGCTTAAAAGTCTACGTAATTGTGGGTCAGGTCAGTGGCCATTTAAGATTTTCCAAGCTCCNGTTTTGCACACTAGCCGCTTAAATATAAATTGGGTCAAGTTTTTTGGCATCTTTTGGAGCTTAAAAGTCTACATAATTCTGGGTCAGGTCAGTGGCCGTTTAAGATTTTCCAAGCTCTCTTCCCATCAGTTAGATAAGCAATTATTTCATCCAATTGTGTACCATCTGGTGCAAAATTAAGTGTGTAATATTCTTGAACATCTTCCAATTGATAAAATGCATTAATTCTTTATGGAGAAAAAATCTACCTTTCCTTCGCANCTTCCCATCAGTTAGATAAGCAATTATTTCATCCAATTGTGTACCATCTGGTGCAAAATTAAGTGTGTAATAGTCTTGAACATCTTCCAATTGATAAAATGCATTAATTCTTTATGGAGAAAAAAATCTACCTTTCCTTCGCACACAAATACCACATCGTCAGATGAATCAGGAAGGTTGGCGTAAAATTCTCGAACAATGGACATAACTACTATGGCAATTGTGCAGCAGAATACTTCCCAATCGTTCATAACTATTAAACTTTCTACAGCTCCTCTCGGGCTAGTGAAACCTCTCTCTGCTATAAGCTTCTAGTCTGAAGCATGTCGTAATACNGTGTAGCAGAATACTTCCCAATCGTTCATAACTATTAAACTTTCTACAGCTCCTCTCGGGCTAGTGAAACCTTTCTCTGTTATAAGCTTCTAGTCTGAAGCATGTCGTAATAATTATCTTGAGCTTGCACGCTAATAAATTTTTTTTTATCATAAATTCCATTACCTTTGTCTATTCCTACTTTGGTTTTCAGCGACATACTCTCCCAAGATATTGAATCTATTCTGCTCCTAATCCAAGATTATAAAGCTCTAAAACCACCTTAGACACCACCTAAAATATTGGGAAGAAGAGGGGTGAATTCCACAAGAAGGAGGTGACTCCAATATATAAACTTAATTTGGGGTGCTTAGGCGCCAAATATTGGGGCCTAGCTGCCAGCTAAAATTTTGTCATTGGCACTTAGGTGCAAGTTCTTGGCATCAGGCCGCAATTTTGTGGCACCTAGGTGCCCAAATGTGGCACCCAGTGTCGNGCCAAATATTGGGGCCTAGCTGCCAGCTAAAATTTTGTCATTGGCACTTAGGTGCAAGTTCTTGGCATCAGGTCGCAATTTTGTGGCACCTAGGTGCCCAAATGGGGCGCCCAGTGTCAAATTTGCACTGCTTCACCTAAGGTCCAATTAACTTGTCCTGACCTTATCTTAACCATTAAAATTAGTGTTTTGTGCTTATTCTCTTCATGTAGGTCTCATTATCACACAATACTTTTAACATAACACACATCTTTAAGAACACCACAATGACAAATAATCTAAATCAATCCACACTGAAAATTATGAGTTGCCTCCCACAAATCGCTTGATTTAACGTCATCAACTTAACAACAGTCACAACTCAAAAAAATCAANATTATCACACAATACTTTTAACATAACACACATCTTTAAGAACACCACAATGACAAATAATCTAAATCAATCAACACTGAAAATTATGAGTTGCCTCCCACAAAGCGTTTGATTTAACGTCATCAACTTAACAACAGTCACAACTCAAAAAAATCACACCAACAAAGATAATCATGGGTTGCCTCTCACGAAGCTCTTGGTTTAATGTCACAATCCCGACAAAGGATTCCTCCCATATAGAAATTTCATTTATGTAATATATGATTAATCACACAATCTTTTCCAGATCCTGGGATTCTTTCTAAATTTTCTTTCAAATTTTCCTTTTCATATTGATTTATATTATTGTTCCTCATGTTTCTTTCCATATCCAATGTTCTTCTAATAATTTTCTCACTTTGCACATTAATATCATTTTAAAAATTTATAAGAAGTGGATCTTTATATGATAATTCAAGATCTTCTAAATATTGGACCAAATTCTCTCTAAATGATTCAGATTCTGGATCAAATTCTACTAGTTTCTCTTCTTCTTGAGTTATCTTCAAATTCTTCCCCTTAGGGCTGNCATATTGATTTATATTATTGTTCCTCATGTTTCTTTCCATATCCAATGTTCTTCTAATAATTTTCTCACTTTACACATTAATATCATTTTTAAAATTTATAAGAAGTGGATCTTTATATGATAATTCAAGATCTTCTAAATATTGGACCGAATTCTCTCTAAATGATTCAGATTCTAGATCAAATTCTACTAGTTTCTCTTCTTCTTGAGTTATCTTCAAATTCTTCTCCTTAGGGCTAAGGAAATGATGAAGGTGGTCTTTCTATATTTATCTTGGTTGATGAAATAGGTTTTTCTAATTCCTTAGCAATTTCTTCCAATTAGCAGATCAATTTGTAGCTCACCCCTTAGGCATAATTGAAAGTCTACCCATTACTGTGAAAAGATTTAATTTTTTGACTGAATTTGTAATCTTTGATTTGAAAGCTGATAAGGATATGCATGTGATTCTAGGAAGATTATTCTTAACCACTGGTAGGGCCATTATTGATGTTGAGGAGGGGGTGGTAATTTTGAGAGAAAATGATCAATCAGTTACATTTGATGTCTTAAAATCAATAGAACTTTCATAAGCCTATAAGAACAATCAAATTAAAATAAGTGAAACAGTGGTTGGGATGGTAATAATCTAATTAATAGAATTTAAGGATGTTTACTTGGAAGAGCAACAAATTATTGATGAATTTTTGAAGAATTTAACTGACAAAATTATTACTCTTCTAGCAGGAGAAACTCGACCACTAAGCGCAAATTGGTTAGGGGACCACCTTAGTCGACTACTGGAATCACTAGTGATTATTTGGCTGAAAGTGACAGGTTATTGCAAAGCCTCCATCAATGGTTAGAATATGATCAAAATTTTTGGGAAGCGACTGAGAACATGACCCTACTGGAAACCTTAGGACATCCTAAAATTAAAACAAATGAACAAGGATTAATAAGTTGGCATTTTGATCATGGAGACCACATTTAGGGAAATGCCTGAGACTTTGTCTGGCTGAGGACATTACACCAAGCACTACTTTGGGAGGCAACCCAAACATTATGTTTCCTTCATTACATTATTTTAATTTTTCAGTGTCTTTTATTTTAATTGAACCATAACATTTTGTCATTTGAATTGTGTGTTATATCAAGTTCTAGCCCTTTTACATAGTAGTTGGCTTACCTGAAGGGAGGCTGTGCGAAAAAAAATTTTGCGTCAAACCGGGACTAGCGTGACCACACCATAGTCTGCAGTGTGACCACACCAAATTTGGATCATTTCGGGTAAGTCAGAGGTTAGAGCGGCGTGACCACACTGCAACATGGAGTGTCCACACAATCGAGCATTAAAGTGCCAAAACCCATTTTCTTCAACAATTTATTTGGCCTCTTCACCTATTCTTCATCTCTTCTCCTCCCTAAGCTCTAAAATCCCTGAAAATCAAGCTCCTTTTTTTGAATCCAGCTCTCATATATTAGATAGGAGTAGAAGTTTTAGGGTGTAGTAAGAATTTTTCACTTTCTCCATTTTTTTCCTCTTTTCTTTAGATTCTCCACCGAATTTTTGAAATCCACTCACATATACTTTAAAAGAAGATCAACACTTTTTATCTTGGTTAATCCTCAGATCTCTATCCATGATCTGTGATTTTGCTGCTCAAATTTCACATTTTTTTAGCTAACCTTATTCACTCCAAGATCCTCTTGATGATTTCACTAGCTTGCACCTTGAATCTTGTTGACGTTCAGAGTTTTGTTGCTCATAAGTAAAAAAAAATCTTTTGAGTCACGGGGCATGGTCATGAAGCACAATAACCATCAACTGACTTTAATGAGTTGGAAAGATTTGTGGATATGGGGTTCCTTAAGTCTACCCCAGCCTCATAGATGTGACCAAGAAAATAGCGATCAGTAGCTTCCAGGCTAGGAAGGGCAAGCCAGTGGATCTGAACCTTTGGCTCAATCGGTTCATCACACATACTACTAATGGTTAATCCATGTAAGCTTAGTTGATCCCTAGATGCACTATGCACGAGGTTTTAAGGAGTGGGTGGCTTGGAGAGATGGAAATTTCAAGCTACCCAAGACATCACGGGAGGACCCTCCTAACATTTTAAGGCGGATGCAGTGGAAGAGGGAGCCCATGGAAATTCATGCTATGCGCGATCTGACACAACTCCAAAGTTGGTTGTCACATTTCTCATCATGATGGAGGTAGGAAATTTAGTGGCACTGGTGATGTCACATTCATGCACTCGGTGAGGAGTTTACACTGTGGTGTTCTCTCCTCTTTCCTGTCAGAGGAGACAATTTTGAGCAGTCGTAGCCATGGTCTAGGCAACTATTGCATGGTTGTCTGACAACAATAGTATGTGCAAATTTCCTTTCTTTGTGTTGTTGTCTCTGGTAGGTGCCTATGCACATTTTTGTACTTATTTTGACCTTTATATATATAATAAGATTTGCACTATTGCAATGCTTTGTTTACTACCTTTTCTGGACGAATTATTTACTAAGCTTACCCTTTACTTTCTGAGATTTGTGGTACATGACACGTCTTTTCCTTTTTTTTGCACTTACTTTATACTTTTATTATTTTTTTTTCTGTAAAGCATACATTGAGAAAATCAAGTTTGGGGAAGGTAGTACTTTTCCTTATCATGAACTTGTTAAGTAGTTTATAAAGCTCAACGAAAGATTTATAACTCCTACTATAAGTTTTTAATTTATTTAAACTACTTATGACAGTCTAGTAGAATAAAATAAATTTTTTTAAGAAAAAGATTAACTTTAATAAGTACGAATGAGATGCTAGAACTTAACAACTTTAGGCTTCAATTAGGAGAAACTCTTAAATTATTCAGAAAGAGAAATTTAGATATTGAGTAACCAACTAAAGATATCTTTATTCTTCTTCAGTTCATTTGAGAAACCTTAATATAATCTAAAACCTTAACTAAAAATGAAAACTTAGGGGTGGAACATTCAAAGAATCAATTGTCCAGTTTTGTTACTTAAGAAACATAACTCATATTCACATCTAAAAGAAAGTCTATAAAAGAAAATTTGCCCACCAGAAATAGCAATCCTTAGAGGAAAAATAAATAAAAATTAAAATTAAAATTTAAAAAAAAAAGAAAAAGCAAAAAAAAAAATTGAAAACCCCCTAAGGAGAAACTTGAGGTGAGCACAACAAAAATACAAGTAAATACAAGAAATTTGAAAGTGGTGTTAATGAGACCTAAGTGGTGAATTTAGCCTTGGATTCTTCATTACAACCACATTACAAGTTATTCTGAAGGATAAGAATTAAGTAAGCTTTAAGTTGGCTAGAATCTATTGCAACTGTACTAAATATATCTAAGGTTCATGAAAGAGATTATAAACTACACTAATTAAAATATTTGTGGGGGTTCTCATAAGTAGAAAAAGAAGAGAATTTAGTAAATGTCAAATCTTTAATCATTAAGATAATCAAGCCTAAATAACATTGCATACTCTTACTCAGATTTGATAAGATAGTTTGAAAGGTTAGAAACTCTGGAGGAGTACTAATTCGACTAAAAATTCAAATTAAGATATGTGATTACTTGAGGGCAGTTGATACGGTAAGTTTGAAGGTATTGACAAGCGTCAATTTTATGTCATTTTACTTGCTATTTCTTTTGTATTTTATATATTAATTTCATCTATTTAACACAGATTTATGTTTGAGAAAGGTATTTTGTTCATGTTGTGTAGGAGGCAGAAATTGAATATGAACAAGAAGAAAAGAAAAAATTCCGTAATAAAGTGTCCTACGAGTAAAGGCTTCGTGACAATGCATAAAGGCATCGTGAACACGTCATTGATCAAATAAGGCTGGTGTGACGGCGGTATTGATAAAGTAAGGTTGGCGTGACCAAGCCCAAAAATGGTGTGACCAAGCCCAAGAATGGTGTGACCACAACCAAAAATGGTGTGACCACGGCCAAAAATGGCCAAAAATGGTGTGACCACGGCCAAAAATGGTGTGACCATGGCCTAAAATGGTGTGACCACACCCTAAAATGGTGTGATCACACTATAAGTTGCAGATGGGCGGCATGACCATGCCACAATCAAGTGTGGCCATGCCTGGCAGAAGAATGGTATGATCATGTCGGAAATGGTCGTTACCACACCGACAAGCGAGGAACACTTTAGAAAGGAAATTTGATGAATTCTTGCTATAAAATCATATCTTAGGGTTTCTAAGAGGGTGTTCTGCTTCAGAGAAGGCTTGAAAGCTGAAAGAAAATAGTTTAAGGGAGGATTTGAGGGATTTCTTGATGGCTTTTTTCCTCCTTGGGTTGNGTGTTCTGCTTCAGAGAAGGCTTGAAAGCTGAAAGAAAATAGTTTAAGGGAGGATTTGAGGGATTTCTTGATAGCTTTTTTTCTCCTTGGGTTGAAACCTTAAAGGGAGGGTTTTTTATTTACTCTGTGAGTTGTGAGAGATTATGTATGAGAGGAAAAGTTGTTGATCTTGCTGAGGAAAAAAATTCTCGTAAGTTTTTCATCTTTATATTGCTTGAAATGGAATTTCATGTGGTGTTTTTTACTATGGTTTTCTCTATAATTATCGACAAAGTTTTTCTTTGTGTCTCTGTGATATATGGAGTAGTGGATTTATCATTGGATTTTTGTAATATTATTTTTGTTATTTCCTCAAGATATTCATGGCATATGTTGTTGGTTAAACTTGATCATCATTTACTTCTAGTATGACCAACTAGGAAGTTAAAATATTTCATGAAACCATGACCTCTAACCGTTACACAGTGAAAATGAAAGGTTAACCACAGAATTCTGAGAGAGTAGACATATCTATAGGAATTCTGCAATCATCCCAAGGGATCAAAAAATTGATGTGGAATGTTCTGTGGATTGAGGATGGATATTAGGCTTCTATTAACCTAGGCAGAAGGAGTAACTTCTCCCCGATTGACAACAATCACGTAGGTAAAACATTTAGAAAAACTACGATCATCATGATCCCCAAGTTACAAAGGCACAAACCTCATCTTTCTTGAAGGAACTCGCAAATTTTTTTCCTCCTATTTTATGCTTTCCTCTGACGCTAAGTATTTTGTTCTACTAGGACCTTAAGACTTAAAAACCTTCTTTTGATAATCATCAAGCTAGGTTAACTAAATTAGTAAAGTAGAGTTTTGTTATGGAAGCAAATATTACACTTTCCCTGTAAGATCGATATGTGATACTGTTGAACCACATTACTACTTGACATGTGCACTGGTGTTGTACGCCCGACTTACGCCCCGAAAAGTTTTGGCGTGTCACCTAATAATGCATCAAAGAGTTTTGATGGATGTCTTAGGCTATAATATACTACGCATGAATGGAATCTTGTTTCATAGGTTCAAATGATAGTCACATATATGTGATATTAAAATTCGATGACAACAACATACAAGCAAAAGTATTGAATGAAGGCAAAAATAAAAAACCTACACAAGGGTCTAAAACAATCTTGGCACAAAGATGACCTAGCTGATTGAGCCTCTACAGAGAAAATCGCTCCTCCAGCCTTGAACAGGCTTAGGTGGCTGGACGGCAAGGTTTTGGAATAACAAGAATTTATCTTTCACATCCTTAACTCTTGTTGTAGTTCAAAGACCAACCTCTTCATGTCACAAACCTCTCGCCCTAGGTCACACGACCGCTTTCCTACTTAATCATGTCTATAGTAGAAGCAAAAAAAAAAAGTATGTGATTGTGAGATCACGACCTCCTTAAGAGGGGGGTGCATCATTATCTCATGAACCTCGGCTTCATTTTCTCCCTTCACGACACCTCCATCCACAGCAGTAGAAAGATCCCCTTCAAGAATTGTTTGGTCGACTCCTTGAATGACTTATTTGGTTCTTCCCAAAAGAAGAAAATATATCTTATCAAAGCTTACATAAAGAAAAAAAAGGCTCTTTACATACCAATTGGTTTACACTAACCCAAATTTTCTGAAAGTGCAGGTGTTTTTTCTTGTTTGACCTCTCCCCTAAGGTTAAATGCCTCCACAGGTGCTTGAACATTTGCATGGGAAGGTAAAAGCTTAGCCTAATTAATAGTTCATGAATCACCATCCAATGTCATGACCACGACAACAGCTTTTACATAAGACCTCTTTGACATCTTCCCTTCTCCTGAGGATGAACCTCCCATTATTTATTTCAGTGCCACTGCCTGACACCCTCTCTCACTGCCCTTTCACTTTTTTCTTAATTAATTATATGTCGTGTAGCAACTCCTCATCCAGAATATTAGTTTGATCAGTTGAGTTCCACCATACTATGTCAAGCAAAGAGCGACCAAATCTAAGAAGCAGAGAAGAGGGATTGAAATGCAAATGTGTTNCATTACTACTTGACATGTGCACTGGTGTTGTACGCCCGACTTACGCCCCGAAAAGTTTTGGTGTGTCACCTAATAATGCATCAAAGAGTTTTGATGGATGTCTTAGGCTATAATATACTACGCATGAATGGAATCTTGTTTCATAGGTTCAAATGATAGTCACATATATGTGATATTAAAATTCGATGACAACAACATACAAGCAAAAGTATTGAATGAAGGCAAAAATAAAAAACCTACACAAGGGTCTAAAACAATCTTGGCACAAAGATGACCTAGCTGATTGAGCCTCTACAGAGAAAATCGCTCCTCCAGCCTTGAACAGGCTTAGGTGGCTGGACGGCAAGGTTTTGGAATAACAAGAATTTATCTTTCACATCCTTAACTCTTGTTGTAGTTCAAAGACCAACCTCTTCATGTCACAAACCTCTCGCCCTAGGTCACACGACCGCTTTCCTACTTAATCATGTCTATAGTAGAAGCAAAAAAAAAAAGTATGTGATTGTGAGATCACGACCTCCTTAAGAGGGGGGTGCATCATTATCTCATGAACCTCGGCTTCATTTTCTCCCTTCACGACACCTCCATCCACAGCAGTAGAAAGATCCCCTTCAAGAATTGTTTGGTCGACTCCTTGAATGACTTATTTGGTTCTTCCCAAAAGAAGAAAATATATCTTATCAAAGCTTACATAAAGAAAAAAAAGGCTCTTTACATACCAATTGGTTTACACTAACCCAAATTTTCTGAAAGTGCAGGTGTTTTTTCTTGTTTGACCTCTCCCCTAAGGTTAAATGCCTCCACAGGTGCTTGAACATTTGCATGGGAAGGTAAAAGCTTAGCCTAATTAATAGTTCATGAATCACCATCCAATGTCATGACCACGACAACAGCTTTTACATAAGACCTCTTTGACATCTTCCCTTCTCCTGAGGATGAACCTCCCATTATTTATTTCAGTGCCACTGCCTGACACCCTCTCTCACTGCCCTTTCACTTTTTTCTTAATTAATTATATGTCGTGTAGCAACTCCTCATCCAGAATATTAGTTTGATCAGTTGAGTTCCACCATACTATGTCAAGCAAAGAGCGACCAAATCTAAGAAGCAGAGAAGAGGGATTGAAATGCAAATGTGTTGAACTGATGTCTCATTGCCCTATTTATAAAAGTCAGCACTCATAACTCAAGGGAGTATCAAAATCATAAGGTTCCACTTAAATCATACAATAATTAAATAAATTTAATTCTCTTATACTTATCGCAACATAACCATCTAAGAGATGAGAGAATTGTGAAACTAAATATATATAACCAAAAGTTGCTACACAAACTAGAAGGAACCAAAAACTCACTTTAATGGGCCTTCACTCAGTCTAGGAAAGCCAAGGAAATAAATCAAAATAAAGATGACGAAGAAGGTCAAACTCGGTCACTAAATAGCCAGACGAAGATCGATCGAGTATGAATGTCTACATTTGAACAACAAAGTCGAAATGGTAAAAGATGAGTGAATGAATGCGGAAATTGGAGGTGAGATCGCCTTTAGAGCAAAAGGACTTCAATCCTATGCCAAACAACCGATTGACTTCGAAGAGGAGATTTTCAATAAGATCTTTACTCTAGTGATGTTATGACCAAAAACTTAGCTATAAATTCTTAAAAGTACACGCAAATTGATGACCTATTCTAGTCTTTGTAGTGTTTAACCAGTCCTTAGGGGATATAAATGTGTGTGTGTGTGTGTGTCTACACACACACACACACACTAGTCTTTGTAGAGTTTAACCAATCTTTAGGCGATATAAATGAAGAGAGAGAGAGAGTGAGAGAGAGAGAGAGAGAGAGCAACGTATATAAAAAAANCACACACACACACACTAGTCTTTGTAGAGTTTAACCAATCTTTAGGCGATATAAATGAAGAGAGAGAGAGAGAGAGAGAGCAACGTATATAAAAAAATTTTTTCTGCTCATAACTTAAAGTTAAACATAATTCTTTATTTCATAAATAGAAAAGACATCCAAACATATGATCAATAAATAACACAAAGCATATATAAAGGCGGTCATCACCCCCCTTAGATATACATGCCCTCCTTCAACCTCGGCGTCGCCACCGCCCTGAGTGGTTCCTCCCTCGGCATCGTCAGCCCAAAAACTTCCTCCACCCCCACCTCCTCCGGCCTCTTCCCATCCCCCGGCTTCCACTCAAACCCATGNTCCTCCCTCGGCATCGTCAGCCCAAAAACTTCCTCCACCCCCACCTCCTCCGGCCTCTTCCCATCCCCCGACTTCCACTCAAACCCTTGCAACAAAGTCCCCAACCCCATTAACACCAACACCACCCCCAGCGGGGCTCCCGGGCACCTTCTCCTTCCCGCTCCAAACGGCAATATTACAAAATCATCCCCATGACTGATCTCCACCTTCCCTTTCCTGACCTTCTCGTGCCTCTCCGGCCGGAATTCATCCACATCATGTCCCCATACGTGCGGGTTGCGACCAAGGGCGTGTGTGTTGATGAAGACACGTGTGTGAGAGGGGAGGGTGTAGCGGCCGTTCATGAGATGGGAGGGACGGAGAGATTCGTGTGGGATGAGAAATGGACCGGCTGGATGGAGGCGGAAGGTTTCACGGACGATGCAGCGGAGGTAGGGGAGGTGGGGGAGGTCAGATTCGAGGAGGGATCTGTGGCGGCCAACGATGGAGTCCAGTTCAAATTGCGCTTTATGGAGGATGTGTGGGTGGCGGATGAGTTCGGTTAGGGCCCATTCACTGGTTACGGCGGAGGTGTCGGTGGCCGCCGCTATCATGTCCTGAGAAAACAATTAGATGCACCCTCTTAAATGAAATGAGGAAAAAATGGACTGAAATGCGGGAAAAATTATTGCATCATGAATTTGTATCAGACATTCAATAACAGGGTGTCACGTGACAACCCATACTCAAATCATGTATGTCATTGGACCCAAATCACCACGTGAACTCTTGTTATTGGACATCTGATGCAAATTTGTATCAGACGTGCTGATGCAATTATTTCTCGAAATGCATGTGAAAATTATGTTGGTGGTACTTTAATAATATTTTGATGATATTATATTACAGTATGACTGTAATATTATCAAACTCGCATATGCACCTATTATTTTTCATCGTGGGTTGAGACTCGAGGCCAACCAGACTGGCTAGCGTTGAAGATTTTTGCTATTTAAATGTAACAAAAAAACAAAAAAAAAAACTAATGTCCTCTACTTTTAAATATGAACATTTTTCCTTAGTTTAATACATGTTAGAACAGAGCATGCATAACCTATGTGATATTTATCTTAGAGTTTTAAAATCTACTGAATAAAAATTAAGCATGTTACCGATTTATTTTGTGCTAGAAAAATATTAAAAGAATATTAATGGTTTGTTTATGGTCACTTTAATTTTAATTTTAATTTTATTTTAAAAATATTTTTGTTTAGTGAATTTTTTTTATTTTATATTTTTTTATTAAAAAATAAATGAATTTTTTTAAAATATTCAAAACATCTAAAATTCATTTTGAGTGTCTTTTAAAAATAATAAAATATATTATATTCTAAATAAAATATAAGTAAATAAAATAAAATAATAAAATAATAAAAAATGATCCAAAACTTCACCTAAGTAATTCACTATATATAAATTTTATCATATTATTGCTCATATGAATAATTTTTATCATATACTACTTAATTATATTATTAAGTTTTACCATATTAATTACAAATATTATTTTCTCCTTTTATTTCATCTATATTAACTATATATTTTTGGAATTATATGAACATCAAATCAAAATATATCACTCATATTAAATTTGTAAAAGTAAAACTTTTTTTTTTTTTGTATAGGCTTAAAGAATCAAGATCTTATAAATATTAATATTAAACTTAATTTATTTAATTTGTAGAACATAAGAACTATGTGGTAATTATGCATCTAAGCCCCCCTTTTAATTATTATTCTTTTTAATTTGATGCTTTTGAAATGACTCTTTTTTCCCTAAAAGATTGATCCAAGATAGGAGTGTAAACGAGCCGAACATGAGCGAGCAAAGGCTCAGCTTATGTTCGGCTCATTTATATTTCAAGCTCAAAAAGTGTGTTTGTGTTCGGCTCGTTTGCTTAGCGAGTCGAACACGAGTCGTTCGCGAACAAAAAGTCGTTTTGACGACTCCAATCATGTAGTCATAAGATGTTAAGTATTGAGGCAAGATTTAAAACATCATTTGAATCTAATTTAATAATTTTTATTTCATTTTATTAATTAATACTTATAATTGATTATAAATCTTTGTAGCATTGTAGTCAATTAAATTTCTTAAAAATACTATTCATCAAAGATATATATATATATATATATATATATATACTTCG
>JXCR01014009.1:20329-31330 GCA_002079205.1 Phalaenopsis hybrid cultivar | reverse complement strand
TTTTAAATATATGGAAATAGCAGTATTGTTGTCATGAGGGAAAGTTGTCTGAAATTTTTTTAATTAGTAATATCAAAAATACTTCAAGGTCTTTCAGCTTGAAGTAGGCCATCCAGCAGCTGTAGGCTTTGTCCCCTTCAAGGGTTGAGCAGTAATCTGGAAAAGGTAAAATTTTGCAGAAAAAGTTATTCTAATTAAGAAAATGATATAAACATGTAAAAAAAGAAATTGAGGGATTGAACATACAACTAAATCAGTAAGAAAGGTGCTTAGATGCAAAAATGAAAGAATTTTCCTCTTTTACAAGCACTGCATCAATCTAAAACTTTGCTGAAACAGATATCATACCTCCTGATCATAATAAACAAAAAAAAAAAAACCTAAAAATCACTTTTTTATTCTTTTAAAATTTTCTTGCTGTAAGAAATCTAAAACTTTCTATTTTTGTTTGGTTATGGAATTAGGGAGGATTCTGTTCAAACCCAGTCAAATGATCTTGAACAGATTCACCAAGTTCCCGATTAAATCACAAAAAAACTGAATTCTGCTCATATATTTACGTCATCAAACCTTAAAAGTAAATTGGGACTTACAGAATTAACTAAATTCTGATTTACTGAAATCCAACATAAAACCAAAAAGCCATGAACCATCATACTGAATACTCAACGATCGGAAAACAAAATGGGAAAAAAAAAAAAAAAACCCAAACTAATTTCAATTAAAAAAACAATCATGAGCACAAAAAGAAGATCTCCAATCAAGGGAGGACAGAAAGGCGAACCAGTGAGATCGNTATCCTCCTGCAATTGTTCACATAAATTTTAAATATATGGAAATAGCAGTATTGTTGTCATGAGGGAAAGTTTTCTGAAAATTTTGAATTATTAATATCAAAAATACTTCAAGATCTTTCAGCTTGAAGTAGGCCATCCAGCAGCTGTAGGCTTTGTCCCCTTCAAGGGTTGAGCAGTAATCTGGAAAAGGTAAAATTTTGCAAAAAAAGTTATTCTAATTAAGAAAATGATATAAACATGTAAAAAAAAAAATTTGAGGGATTGAACATATAACTACATTAGTAAGACAGAAAGGTGATTAGATGCAAAAATGAAAGAATTTTCCTCTTTTACAAGCACTGCATCAATCTAAAACTTTGCTGAAACAGATATCATACCTCCTGATCATAATAAACAAAACAAAAACCTAAAAATCACTTTTTTATTATTTTTTTAATTTTTTTGCTGTATGAAATCTAAAACTTTCTATTTTTGTTTGGTTATGGAATTAGGGAGGATTCTGTTAATACCCAGCCAAATGATCTTGAACAGATTCACCAAGTTCCCGATTAAATCACAAAAAACTGAATTCTGCTCATCTGGACAGATTAGCTCATATATTTACATCATCAAACCTTAAAAGTAAATTGGGATTTACAGAATTAACCAAATTCTGATTTACTGAAATCCAACATAAAACCAAAAAGCCATGAACCATCATACTGAACACTCAACGATTGGAAAACAAAATGGAAAAAAAAAAAAACCCAAACTAATTTCAATTTAAAAAACAATCATGAATAAAACAGCACAAAAAGAAGATCTCCAATCAAGGGAGGACCGAAAGGCGAACCAGTGAGATCATTCTCAAACTTCTGCAAAAAAGGCGGGTCCTTTAGCCTCCGATCGATCTTACTCCGGCTGAAAGGTTCAAGCTTTGGTATGTACGCCCTGCTCCTCTGTCCGCTGCAACACGCCGCCGCCGGCCTCGAAGGCCGGCATCGAGATAGATCGCCGGCGGCGGAATCGAACAGCAGGGGCGGTGAAGACGGCGTAGGTGCGAGAGATCGAAGCATTTGGGAGAGCCAAAGGGCTTTAGGGGAGAGGTTTATCTTTTTTCTTACTTTTGGTAATTGATGCAGAGGAAGAAGAAAACGGAGGCTGGCTTTTATGCAGGATTGGATAAGGATGGAATGTCAGATTAAATAATTAATAGAAATTATTAATTAGACTTCATGTGGGGACCATGTAGTGATGTGTGAAGAAGTGGCGGGCCCCGCAAGTGGAAATATCTGTGGATTCGTATCGGATCGGATATCGGAGTTAAATATCGGATCGGATATCCGAAGATTTGAATACACATAGGGCTGTCAAAAAAAGCTCGTTCTTCGCGAACAGTTCGTGTTCGACTTGTTATGTAGTTTGTGTTCGGCTTGTTCGTAGTAAACGAGTCGAACACGAACAAGATTTTAAAGCTCAAATTGTAAACGAGCCGAACACAAACAGCTCTTTGTTGACTCGTGTTCGGCTCGTTTTAACTCGAAAGAAAAAAATATATATATAATTATTTATATAATAATAAATTATATATATTTATATCTAAATTTAAATCATGACAACTCATGTGCTAATGTGGTTAATACCTTCTTTTGTATACATTTAGTCCAGGTTTGAATCACACAATTTACATCTATTTTTTCAATTTAATTTTTATGTATCAATTTCGAGCCGAACACGAGCCAAATACGAACACGAATATTTAAATCGAGCCGAACACGAACACACTATTTACGAGCCAATTTTGAACACGAGCTATTTCGAACGAGCCGAACACNATATATATATAATTATTTATATAATAATAAATTATATATATTTATATCTAAATTTAAATCATGACATCTCATGTGCTAATGTGGTTAATACCTTCTTTTGTATACATTTGGTCCAGGTTTGAATCACACAATTTACATCTATTTTTTCAATTTAATTTTTATGTATCAATTTCGAGCCGAACACGAGCCAAATACGAACATGAATATTTAAATCGAGCTGAACACGAACACACTATTTACGGGCCAATTTTGAACACGAGCTATTTCGAACGAGCCGAACACGAGCTTGCTCAAGCTCGGCTCGTTTACAACCCTAAATATACATGAATGGAATCTAATTTGAGATAAGCTCTATATTTCTCTTATTTTTTATGGCCACCATTTTTTTATTTTAAAATTTTCTTTTGAAGTGAGATTTGAGTTTGAAGGGATGATGTATGAACCCATGTCTTTTATAATCTCTTTTCATGTTGTGTTTGTATATGATTTTATGATTTGTTCTAATGAAGGCCATAGAGAATTGTGTGTTTGCCAAGAAGAAGATGATGGAGAGGGTGCCTTAGTTTATAGGAGGTTGTCAAAGGAAAATGTGCAATGTAAAGATTTTTCCTTTTTGTGAAGTTGTAATGATTTTTTATTTATGTTGATTATACAAAAATTTATAGAAGTGGTGGACTTTTATTGGAGTAAAATTTTGGATGTTTTTATATTTTATGCTNAATGTGCAATGTAAAGATTTTTCCTTTTTGTGAAGTTGTAATGATTTTTTATTTATGTTGATTATACAAAAAATTATAGAAGTGGTGGACTTTTATTCGAGTAAATTTTTTGATGTTTTTATATTTTATGCCTAATGATATGATTTTCGTATTTTATACTTATATTATTCTTTCTTGAAGATTATGTTTTATCACCTAAAATGTATTTAATATTTCAAATTTACTCTTGTCTTCTAATTTTATTAATAAATCACATAAAATCATAAGATATTTTCATAAAAAGAAGCTTTATTTTCAAATATTTATATTAGCGCAATTCAACTCCCTCCTTTCTTTCCTCCCTTTTGTCTTAGATTTGTGTAAAATTATAGTATCAAAAAGTTGAGTGCATTGTAAGGCTTTAGAAAAGAAAATTTTGCAAGCAATGTGTGTGTTAGAGGTAAGGAGTGTATTCTTTTGTATACATTTGTATTGCATGAGTACATTAAAGCTAAATAATTAAGGAGATGATATTGATTTGGTTTAGTGGTTTATATTAGGCCACTATCAAGTGGCCACTTGGTCAAATTGATTGACCAATTCTATTTGACTAATTTGATGATCCATGATAATCGTAAGGGCCTATAAGATAGTAGTTCAATCCTAAAAAAATTTAGAATCTAATCGAGTACTACAGGGCTTGTGCTTAAGTTTGGAAAATGTTTTAGATTTTTATTGTAAGTTTACTTATTGTTGATTTAAGGTTTACTTAAGGGGTCAATTACTCGTCTAAAATGTGTGGAAAGAGATCTTAATGTTCAAGGGACTTCAAAGTGAGTTAAGTACTGTTCTAGAATCTTCTACTATATAGGGCACGTGGGTCTTATAAATAAACTGGGGTGTCTTGGGTTCTAGTTTTGATTTTGAATTCAATATTATTTGGAATATTCTTTGATTTTAAATAAACTTATAGGAGTTCCTCTAAATTCATTTTATGGTCTAGTGTTAAATTGAATTTTATTTTAGATCAAAAATGTTCCAAGAAATTGGTTTAGTAAAAGGTAGGTAAAGGGATGCAATAAAGTATCACCTAAGCTTATGTTTTTTTCTATACTCAAGCTCCTAGGGCTAGCCAACTTTATTTTCATTATGAAATCATTTAAGGGAGCCTACTAATGGGCTTGTACTAAGGAGAGATGCTAAGAACTAAGTGCTTTAAGGTGATGATTTTCTTATGTGAAAAATATGATATGGAGAAGGAATGAAAAATATGGAATTTGTTTCATAGGATGATATCAATGAATTATAATACATCACTGATATGTGATCAATCTACTCTAAAACTCATAACATCATCCTCCACCATTGCTTAGTTGTCACTATTGGATAGACACCATCTGATTATCCCCGCCATCAAACTACTACCATTAACAAACTAGCTTCGTCGATCCAACTACTACAAAATCATCATTATTAAAATGCTTCCACTAAACTACTTCATAAAATCTTCATTAGATAATCATTGCTTGATCTTCACATTGCCCAACCTCTTTCATCGAACCATCGACACACTAATCTTGTTGTCAAAGTATTCTTGCTTAATAACCTTCATCGAACTAACATTATCTAACTACTTTTACACAATCATGGTCATTAAATTTTCATTACCTAACAGTCATTCTCAAATTATCATCATTTGAATACCCTCACTCAACTATTATAATCAAACTATTATGACCTAATTATTTCCATCATATTGGTACTAACCAATTATTGTCGTCAAATAACCATTACACAATAATCATTATTAGAATACTACCATTGCACTATCACCACCCAATCACCAACAACAAACCATTAATGTCAAACAGATGTTGGAAGAACAACATTTTGAACCATCAAAAAACCATTATCATTAGACCATTTTCCAACCAACTTTTGCCATAGAAGAACATACATTAGGCTATCACCATTATTGTAAAGTTATTATTTGACCAATGTAACCTGATTGCTATTGGCAAATCACCATCATCATCATCAGTTCACAACTATTGTTGGATCACAACTACCCATTCACCATCGCCCAATTATGTTGCTCGAGCATGGTCCCCTTANCCATTAATGTCAAACAGATGTTGGAAGAACAACATTTTGAACCATCAAAAAACCATTATCATTAGACCATTTCCCAACCAACTTTTGCCATGGAAGAACAGACATTAGGCTATCACCATTATTGTAAAGCTATTATTTGACCAATGTAACCTGATTGCTATTGGCAAATCACCATCATCATCATCAGTTCACAACTATTGTTGGATCACAACTACTCATTCAACATCGCCCAATTAAGTTGCTCGAGCATGGTCCCCTTGCCACTAGTGGTGTAAACGAGCCAAGTTTGAGCGAGCCCAGAGCTTGTTCTTATTTAACTCATTTGATATTTTTTTTCCTTTTTTTGGTTTAAAATGAGCTTAGATTCTTGTTTGACTTGATTCAAATTTATTTGTCTGAATTAGCTAATGCTATGCTCAAATTTGCGCTCGAGTCAAGCTTAATTAATGGATCTGTGCCTCGCCTCGCCTCGCCTCGAACTTCTATTCAATTTATATATGAGATTAGTAAAGATGTAACAGAATTAAAGAGAGTTTAATAAATTAAACTCTTATTACTAAACTTAGAAAAATAACTAATATTTTTACTAATACAAACAACATCACCTCCCTTCCATGAGCTTCTAAATCTTTTCGAATTAATAAATTTGTAGAAAATTCTAGGGACATTTACATACATACCACCTAATTCTTATGTATTTACATAATGACAATCTAAATGCCAGCGGTNCTTTTCAAATTAATAAATTTGTAGAAAATTCTAGGGACATTTACATACATACCACCTAATTCTTATGTATTTTCATAATGAGAACTAAATCTAAATGCCAGCGGCAGGCGGGGACCGCAGGCTTGCAAGTCAATTCCAATTCTAGGGGCATTTGCATATATACCACCGAATTCTTACCCATTTATATATCCAACACCCAATAAAAAGTCAAGGGGCATTTACATATGCACCACCCAAACCTTATGTATTTATGTATCTAATACTAAATGCAGTAAAAATCTTAGAAGTATTTGCATACATACCGCCCAATTCTTATGTATTTACATNCTAATACTAAATGCAGTAAAAATCTTAGAAGTATTTGCATACATACCGCCCAATTCTTATGTATTTACATAACTAAGGGTCTGTTTGGGGCAGCTGCAGCTTATCCAGCTTCTGCTGATAAGCAACTTATCCAGCTTCTGCTGATAAGCAGCTTATCCTGATAATCTGTTGATGACCAGCTGATCCGGATAAGCTGTCTGGCTGTTTGGTTAGTGCATCTGGAAAACAGCTGATTCTGTAAAATTAACCATTCTGCCCCTATTTTGAATAAAGTGTTTAGCTTNTAAACAGCTTATCCTGATAATCTGCTGATGACCAGCTGATCCGGATAAGCTGTCTGGTTGTTTGGTTAGTGCATCTGGAAAACAGCTGATTCTGTAAAATTGATCATTCTGCCCCTATTTTGAATAAAGTGTTTAGCTGTTTGGTTAGTGTGTTTTGTAAACAGCTTATTTGCAAATTTTTTTAGTTGAATGAATAATCTGTGTAGCATAATGTTATTTTCTCAAATGTCAAGAAATGAAAATGCAAAAAAGTTTAATAATATTTATATAACTGAAAAAAGTTGTGATTACATCAAAAAAATATAGTGACATATATGAAAGTTCATTACACATTCACAAACTAACTAGTACGATCCCTTTGAAAATTGTTATTAAATGCTCACAGAACTAGTGGAAATGAAACTGGTTTTTTGTTAGCATCAAACATTCATTCATGATTCACAAGGCCATGATCTCACAATATGCATGGGCTTAAATAGATTAACAAGTTTATACAAATTTGGAATCTCTTTTGGTATGAATATAAATGATGGAAGGAGAATAAAACAAAAGAAGGTCAAAATCATACTCCACTCTTAATATTCACCTCAAATAGTGCAGTTAAAGTCCCTCTTCCCTTGGAGTTTGAGAAACTA
This sequence comes from Phalaenopsis hybrid cultivar, assembly GCA_002079205.1. NCBI lineage: Eukaryota > Viridiplantae > Streptophyta > Magnoliopsida > Asparagales > Orchidaceae > Phalaenopsis > Phalaenopsis hybrid cultivar. Next base: position 23,931 of record JXCR01014009.1, on the reverse strand, counting down.
TTTCTCAAAACATAGAAAGTTCGTGACTAACCAACAAAAATGAATGTGCAGTTATTGCATGCATATTAGTTTGTCTCCCTCCCAAAAGTACTAGTTGACAAAGGTCAAGAAGCAGGAAACTTAAGCCAATTAGTTCTCAGGTTTCTTATTGGTTAACTTTATGCTCATTACCACATCTCTTTTCAGTTACACGTGTAATGCTTAACAGCTATAGATTTAAACGTCAACAAATCTACAAATAATCAAATGAGCTCATTACTTCGCCTATGTTAGAATGCAATAATAAAAAATACACCTTATGCTTTCAATGTCCAACATATTATGAACATGAAATCCAACTAAAACATGGATATTTTTTTGTTAAAAACAAATCTTCAAATTATGTAAATTAATTAGCAAAATAAAGTTATCTGGTAAACGACAATAAAAAATATCTCAAATAGTAACCTTTTTACAACTTTGATGGGGATGTGGTGGTGGGTGTGGCTTAACATCCATAGCCAGTCATGCTTTTTCACTCCAATTCATAATAGAAACAAAATAGTGAAATGATTTAATCCGGTGGCATAAGATTTGTGAAATGATGTAGCTAGCATGAATAATCAAAATACATTAGAAAGTCAAATTTTAATGCTTATTAGCATCGTCTTATATAACATTTATCATCCAAAACAAAGTATACCATACTAACTATTTGAAAGAGGAAATCAAAAGTTGCTAAAAATTTTCTTAAAAATTTAATTCTGATATGCGAGTGATAATTTTCCATCGTACATTTGAATTGTAAAATCCATTAACAATCTTTTGTTTTGCCTGCTAGTGTGAAGAAACTGCATAATAGATTTAAACTCCAATCCTATTCACTTAAGAAAGTAAAATTCAACACTACAATGAATCAAATTTGACAGAAGGGAACCATCCAAAGGTTGCATTCAATATCTGTCAAAACTATCAATCAAGAAATTGACTGATCAGCCAAATAAGCTATGATAGTATCTTATGTAAGAAATGAAAAAATGAGATTTAAATTTTCTTTTTCACAATAAAATCATCAAAACAAAAAAAGAATCCAAAGTCTTTTATCCGTCAAAATCTTAATTAACTTGCCATAAGATGCACAATGCATCAAGAGTTTAGCAAGAAAAAAAGGATTGCACAATGACGAGTTCATTAATTCCTACATGCAATGTGACCTTCTACATAANAGAAAAAAAGGATTGCACAATGACGAGTTCATTAATTCCTACATGCAATGTGACCTTCTACATAAAAAAAAAGAAAAAAAAAACAAGACAACATAAGAAAGTAAAGAGAAATAACCCATTTCTCCAACAAATTTACAAAAGTATACTACGATTTTTGAACAAATTTGCATCAAGAAATTTTTACATGAACCCTTGCACGCCGATATCATGCGCATGGGATAAATCAACATAAAAAAATAAAGCTGTTTCAGCTTTAACTCAAATTTGGCAAAGAGACGACCAACAACAAAAAAAACANTTTTGAACAAATTTGCATCAAGAAATTTTTACATGAACCCTTGCACGCCGATATCATGCGCATGGGATAAATAAACATAAAAAAATAAAGCAGTTTCAGCTTTAACTCAAATTTGGCAAAGAGACGACCAACAACAAAAAAAAACAAAAAAAATCAGCTCAACAACAAAACCCTTGCAAATTTCTAATTGGGTTACAAATTTAAAAAAAAAAAGTACAAATGAACAGNAAAAACAAAAAAAAATCAGCTCAACAGCAAAACCCTTGCAAATTTCTAATTGGGTTACAAATTAAAAAAAAAAAAAGTACAAATGAACAAAAAAGAAAAACTTACCAATCGATAAATCAGATGCTCCTAGCTAAAGCCAATGTCGTCAACAGTGGAGAAGCCTCTATTATTCTGAAGCTTCTCCTCTAAAGAAGAAATCCCACTGCCAGACAGAAAAGGAGGAGATTCCTGGACAACAAACANTCTATTATTCTGAAGCTTCTCCTCTAAAGAAGAAATCCCACTGCCAGACAGAAAAGGAGGAGATTCCTGGACCGCAAACCTTCGACTTCTCTTCTTGTAGAAAAACAGAAATTTCTTTCTCCTCCTAATATAAACATTTACCATTCTCTTGCTATTAGGTCTGTCGAGGTTTACAGCAAACCAAAGAAGGATTAGCAGATGGTATGGACGGCGAACCAAAGTGACGCGAAGGGTCGGCGACTGATTGAGAACGAAGGGTGGAAAGAATTTGAAAGCCAGTGGAAGCTCCGCCGAGGACCGTAAACCCCAAAGAAGAGCACTGCCGAAGGAACGCAAAGAGAAGGAGTGTCGAAGCTCGATCGCGAGGCAAAGGGCGATCTCGAGATTCCAGGGCAGGGGAGTAATTACAGAAAAAACGCGACAATGGAACGCCGCCCACAGGGATCATCCCGCGGGCAACGTTATTCACAAAATAAAATTCACGTTTTTTGAAACGCAAGTAAAACGTGAGAAACAAACAGTACAGCGACGTTTTTGAAAACGTCGCCGCACTTATAAGCTGNATATAAACATTTACCATTCTCTTGCTATCAGGTCTGTCGAGGCTTACAGCAAACCAAAGAAGGATTAGCAGACGGTATGGACGGCGAACCAAAGTGACGCGAAGAGTCGGCGACTGATTGAGAACGAAGGGTGGGAAGAATTTGAAAGCCAGTGGAAGCTCCGCCGAGGACCGTAAACCCCAAAGAAGAGCACTGCCGAAGGAACGCAAAGAGAAGGAGTGTCGAAGCTCAATCGCGAGGCAAAGGGCGATCGCGAGATTCCAGGGCAGGAGAGTAATTACAGAAAAAACGCGACAATGGAACGCCGCCCACAGGGATGATCCCGCGGGCGACGTTATTCACAAAATAAAATTCATGTTTTTTGAAACGCAAGTAAAACGTGAGAAACAAACAGTACAGCGACGTTTTTGAAAACGCCGCCGCACTTATAAGCTACCCCAAACAGGCCCTAACACGTAAATTTTGTTTTTTATATTTATACAAACCAAATCATTGATATCATATCAAAGATACCACTATTTTAACTTTACATATTATTTATTTATTAGTTAATTCAAAAGTTTGTTAACGTTCAACGAGATTATAAATTGAGCTTTTGTGTGTGTGTGTGTGTTGAGCTCGTTGATTTAACGAACAAATCAATTACAAACTATATAACTAGTCAAATACGAGTTGTTCACAAATGATGAGATAATTTTATAACCCTACTAACCACCACGGACTAATAATAAGACCATTTCCTAAGTCAATCAATTATAATTGCTTCAACCACTATTTCTAGATTATGGTCTTCTGCCCATCATTAGTTAACAATTATCACCTAATCATGATTGTTTGATCATTATTATCTTACTATAGCCTTCTAACCAGCAACACATGATTACAATCTTAGGATTATCATCTGGGTCAAAAAGTATAAAACACAGACAATAATAGACACAAAAGGTACACCCTTTAGAAATCTTCTTAGATAAGAACTATCCTTTGAACCAAAGGAGAGAGCTTTGTTGGAACTTGATACACAAAAAATATATGCATTTTTAGACCCATATTTTATATTTATTT